>VDFB02309349.1:0-68669 GCA_007258455.2 Sequoia sempervirens
TCCTTATAATAAAGATTTGCTGCCAAGATGCGATGGATTTGTGAGGTATGTGTTTTATACTTTAGGCACGATGTAGGATTATGATGGATGATGGTAGATGTGGAAGGGTTGTTTAGACGTTTGGATGAATCACTTTTTATTTTCCAAGCTTGGGATGTTGGATGGGGGAGTTTGGAATTTTGATTAGGATAACAATTGGAACCAACACTTTTAGATGCCTTGCTTAATGACCATTTTGAAGGAGGTGGACATTTATTATATGTGGGAGTCCTCTTTTCTTGTGGCTCCACATTTTGATTGAATTTTGGATTTGAAATAATTTCTTTGCTTGATCCATTTTACTTTGGGATCCATTTTAACTTCATTTGTCCACAAGGCTTTTTGTTTGATTCAATGGCCTTTGAAATTTTATTTTGAACTTTGGATTTGTAATAATTTTCTTTTAATTGGTTCCAAAGGGAAGGTTTAAGATATTGGGAATGACAGTTTATGGTGTGTAAGGAAGGAGTGTTGGCAACAACCTTATGACAATGACTGCTCATGGCCCCCATTTTAATGTTTGTATCAGATAAATTTTCCCCCAATATCGAGGGGGTACCACTAACATCATTAGATTCTCCAATAAAGGAATAGCCAAGACCTTGATGTACAGGATTTTCATAAAATTGTATTGGTTCTTGAATGCCTTTGTCATGTATGCCTAGTCCTCTTCCTTGATACAGCATTCTTTGACATATTCTCTTTGTGATGGGGTATTTGTCATTTTTGAAGCAAGATGCAATCCCATCATTGTGTATATGGAGATCATTACTTAGTATTTTCTCATCTGCAAGAAAGCCTACTCTGAAAAAGATAGATGATCCTAGTTGATAAGATGTTGTCTCTTCATTTACATGGGGTATATATTTCTAATTGATATCCTTGGTCTGATTTTGTGAGATGTAAAATTTAGATGATTCTATTGGTGCTTCCAATTCAATGTCGAAACTATTTTTATGGTCATTTTCGTAGAGTCCAGTGATTTGCAAATATGTCCAAAGTAGAAGACTCTTGTTCTATAGGAAGATCATCTATGTGTCCAAAGAAGGCAAGTGTCTCATTTTGGGAAATGGATGTGTTCGGAGTTTGGGTAGGATTATCCTCAAATGTTTGATCATGAATGGCATAAAGGTCAATGAGTGGATTGTTTTGGGTTTCTTGATCAATGGTAGTGTCTTGGTCAAAGATGGTATTATCTTGGAGGACATGATTGGGAATGGAATCTTTATCAAGGATAGGTGTATTTTGGATGTCATGATTATCTAGAAGGACTTCTTGAATGGATTTAAGGATGGGGTCATGAGATGGACTACCTTGATCTTGACATGAAGGTGAAGTTATCATGTCATGCCTTGGGTTTTCATCTTGACATATATCCTCAAATTTAGGCAATGGAAGGTGACTTTGGACAAGGATAGAATTTGCATGACTAAATGTATGTTGGGATAGAGTGGCTTGGAAAGGATTAGTGGATGAAGTACTAGGATAGGGCATGGAGGCTTGGAAGGGATTAGTGGATTTGGTTTCCCTTGTCAAATTTAGGATAAGGGTGATAAATGGATGTCTATTGTGTATAAATGGTATGGCTTATGTTAAGTGAGTCTTGATAGTGAGGGTAGATAGTTGAATGACTAGGACTCATGGATTTTTGGTAGGAAGGGAATTGGTATTTGGATTGGATGAATTGTCTTTTGAAGTCTATGGCTTGTTGGTATTGACCATTACGGAGTAACTAGTATTCAACTTAACTAGCAAGCATATCAAGGTGGATGGAAGGCATGGTGGTGGATGGTATGAAGATTCTAAAGTCTGTAAAATGAATACCTAAGAGTTTTTCTATGTTGAAAATGATTATGGATCCTAAGATGCAAGCTATTATTTTACAATGGTAAACCTATGGTAAAAGCTAAATGCCAACTAAAAGGTGCAAAGATGGACAATCTGAGCAAATATTTTTTGGTTTTTGAATAGAGACCACTGAGGAAAGATGTTTAGAAATAGTTTGAAAGTGTTTGGTTTTAGATTTGGACAGTGATAGTGGTTTTCCTAAATGACAGTCAAATGTGTTGTTTCAGGTAGCAATTGCATTGCAATAAAGCAAATGTGTTGTTTCGGTCAAAAATTATGTTGCAATAAAGTAGATGTGTTGTTTCAAGTAGCAATTGTGTTGCAATAAGATAGATGTGTTGTTTCAGGCATCAATTGCGTTGCAATAAAGTAGATGCGTTGTTTCAGGTAGCAATTGTGTTGCAATAAATTAGATGCATTATTTCAGGAAGCAATTGTATTGCAATAAAGCATATGTGTTGTTTCAGGTAGCAATTGCATTGCAATAAATCAGATGTGTTCATTCAGGCAACAATTGTGTTTCAATAAAGCAAATGTGTGTTACAAAGTCTTAGATGCATTGCAGTTTGCATAAGGTCCTGGTTTTCTTGCAATTTTTGATTGATTTGTGAAGTTGCTTCAGTTTGAATGTGATTTTCCAGATTTGTGAAGGATGTTTTATGTGTTCATTGATTCAGAAAATACTTGGAAAACACATGATTTTTTCTTGTATATTTGAAACAAGCACATTGAAGACAAGCACAAATCCTAGGGATGGCAAGGACGATATTCACCGGATTCCCAATTGGATTTCCCCAACTGCACTTATTCTTAGTAGATGACTTAGAAGCTTGGCCACACTGACTCCCCCTTACACAACACTCACTTCTCGGGTCAACCAAGCTTTGATTTCTCATGAATCTCCCATGAAAAACTCTTCATCTCTACTAAGAATTGTGAGAACGTGGGATGGCTTGGCAACAACTATTGTTGCACCAGTGAATAGAAAAGGATTTTGGAAACTACACAAATGGGTTTTAGTTAGGGTGTCCATTCAGGTGGCTATGCCTGAGGCAAGATTAACTTTTTTGTGTAACAAATATGCAACTGTAATGCTAAGTTTTCCATTAGCATTCACATTTGTATACTAGTTGGGAGTAGCTTGAGTTTAGCTCATTGTGAGTTTGAGTCGCCTTGGGGTGAGTTCTTTTTCCCACCAAGGAAGGCCCAAGATCGACTTAATAACAAGTTCTCTTGCACCCAGGATCGCACATGTGCGCAAGGGGAGAGGATACTCTTATTATTAAATCAGGGCTACACAAAAGCAAGCAAGATTATTCAT
The DNA here is from genome assembly GCA_007258455.2 of Sequoia sempervirens. Taxonomy (NCBI): domain Eukaryota; kingdom Viridiplantae; phylum Streptophyta; class Pinopsida; order Cupressales; family Cupressaceae; genus Sequoia; species Sequoia sempervirens. The sequence continues at coordinate 3,209 of VDFB02309349.1, forward strand.
TTTGATGCCCAAATTGAAATATGTAGGTGGTAAAGCAACAACCCCTAAGTGTTTTTGTTTCTCAGGATTGCAACAAGGCATAAGAGAATTGCATACACACTAAGGATTTATCACTACACCATGAGACACATCAAACACTCATTCATTTTAGCCCAAATTATTATGAAACAAGTTGTTAGGTCTCAAAAACACTCGCTGAAAAACCACAAGAGGTTTCCAAGCTCTTGGTACGTTTTAGGCTAACGAACAAGGCCAAATGGTGTACTTGAACCTTCTTCTCTTTAGGCTCTGCCAGACATCTAGGTGGGTGTACCTATGCAAATGAAGCAGACTTAAACTATGTGTTTCCTACTTGAGCAATCTATCCACAATGGTAATTGGGAATGGAGAGATGCAAACCTAATTTGGTATAAATTGTATGAGAAATATCAAGGTGAAGTTTATTAATATGTTTAGTTAACAAATGTAAGGTTTTGAAAACAAATTTGATAAAACTAAATGATGAAATGGATAAGACCAGTGCCTTGTTGGGTAAACGGAGTCAAATGAAGATCTAGGAAAAATGAATTGTATTGGAAATAACTCAAACTATTTGGCACACTTATGTTGGTTTATATCTTGTATAAACGTGTAGGAAAGTGATTAACAAACTCTACTTATTAATCCAACTGACACAACCAAGTTACTTATGATTTATCAAAAGGATGTTAATCCTTCCTTGAAGGAACCAATTGAATAAATCACATAGGAACAATAAATGATATCAAATTGGAGACAAAATAGCAATCCTAATTATATGGTTCTTCTTACTGATCCAAATAATACTTCCAGACTACTATGATTGACTAGAAGGATTTTAATTCTTTTGGAGAAACTAATTAATCACATCACACAAGAATAGAAAATGCGCCTTAATAAATTGAATAGATACTTGATATATCAATTTAAATAATAAGGAAATATTAGATTGGAGACAACCACATAATTGTATATTTTCAACAAACAATTGATACCAATATGAAGCCATAGAATCATAGATCTTTCATTGATTTCCTCAAAATTATGCTTGCAACATAGTCTCTTAAAATGTAAACATTATGGAACTCTTTTGTTATCTATCTATCCCTATTCGCCTGCACTTTTCCTCAAATCTCTCCACATCTACCCTAAGTTGTGTAGAACGCCTGGCTTTTAGTCCTGAACCAGGTAGTTGCTTAATAAGATCTTGGCTCAATTTTCTCTCATTTGTTTTTGGCTCATCTCTTGTTTGAATTTTTGGTTTCTTACCCCTAGGCTAGCTACCCTCACCCTGTTGTTTTCTACTCTTCAACTTCCCAGAGCTTGAACCCTCCATTCTATCTTCTCAAGATGATAGAATTGCAAATATAATTTTAAGGAAATTGCAAGCTTACTTGGAAATTTTTGGTTGCGTTGAATTTTCTAGCCTCTTCTCGTTCTCCCATTCATTTCGCTGCCAATCTTGAAAATTCTCTTTAATTATTCTTCTTCAATCAGAGAATTATCTATACACTGTGTATCCGTATAGCTATTAATGTCCAACTCTAAACATGAGTGTAACATATTTTTTGAATTTCTCACTATCATACTGAATGATTATATCAGTGAGACTTATTCAAACTATGGCCGATAGTTGAACCAAGTCGAATGTTCATTAGATAGAGATCATCTTTCATGGTTGGGAAGATCAAATAGTTTTCTTACTAATGCTGAATAATTGGTTTTTTATTTGTATTTTAATCCATATCACCTTCGGGAAGAGATTTGTGAAGTCACTTAGATATCAAAGTTGTCACCAAGTGTCACTCTGATGAATTTTGATCCATTCATATTACCATTAGTAAGAGAATGAGCATTTCTAAGAGATTTGAAAGTTACTCTGATGTTATTAGTCTCCCCGATGTATTGTCTTCTTCCTTCGATGAATTGGTAAGACTCACCGATATTACTTTCATCGATGTAACATATGAAGTTGGAAGGAGACGAAAAACTCACTCTGATAGAAAATGTCTCCCCGACATGTTTTCATTTGTTTTATTGGTGAGACAATGTGAATTTGTTATCGATGAGGGTCCATCGGCATGACATGTATGCTCGGAATGACTTGAGGATATCACTCTAATATTATTGTTCTTACCGATAACCTTTTCCTTGGTGGGATGACAGGTCTTGTTCTCCTAAATATGCATCTTGCAAATTTTTTAATCATTGTGACGTTGTTGACCTTTTTCTGATATGCAAGAAATACTCAAATTGATAGAATCTGACTTATTGATCGAAGAGACATGTACCTAGTCACGCCGATATGAACTATTTGTTTAGAAGCTCTTACTCAATGATAAACAGAGGGATTTCAGTGTGTCAAAATGTCAAATTTGATGGGATCATTGGTGAATATGGCATGTGGAATGGATTATAGAAATTTGTGTTGCTTTCTGCACTTAGAATGTGGTCACCTTGTGAGGTTCATGAATGTAAGCCATTAAAAGTGTGAAAAAATTTACAATCCCAATAGTGGCTTTGACTAGGGATGTATACCCCCTGTGGGTATGTCAAGAATTTAGATCTCTAGGAGAGTATACCAAGTGGCTTGTGACATGGGATGGCAGTGCAAATGAGGGAAAACCAAGAGTGGTGGAAATGATACGAAATCCTATACTACTGTGCATGAAAAAGATTCATTTTTAAAAGGTTATCCAGGAATTGTCCATGCAATAGCAATTCCTGACCTTTACCTAAAACTATTGTGCATGGAAAGAGTTATTTTGAGAGGTTTTTCAAGAATTTTCCATGCACTAGCAATCCTTCATCCTCCATGTTGTTCAGGAAAAGAAATGTTTTAGGAACTACCCATGTACTAGCAATTCTTGTTCTTCTCTTGACATGTTTTGGAGATAGTATGAATCCTCACCTCCATTTCCAACAATAACAAAGGGTCCTAACCATAAGGCCTCAAATTTCCCATGATTTCTTTGTCTTGACCCTTGGCATTCCACATGATAACTACATCATCTATTCAAACTTCCTGTTTTTGGCTTTCCTGTCATACAAGTATTTCATTTGTAATTTTTTCTTCCTATTATGTTCTTGAGCTTGGTTTTTGATTTCATCAAGCTCCATTAATTCCTCCATCCTCTCCTCCATGGGTTCATGAACTTCCAAATCTTCTTCCAAAATGAACTTGCATACTGGTATTAGATTATGCAAAGGGAGTCTGGCTTGAGTTCCATACACAAGCTCAAAAGGTGATTTACCAATAGCCTTTTTCATAGTAATTTTTTTCGCCCATAAAGCAAGCCTTAACTTAGAATCCCAAGCCTTTTTTTGTTATCCAACATTCTTCTTATGATCTTCAAGATACTCTTGTTTTTGGATTCTTCTTACCCATTTTCCTGTGGATGATAAGGCGAAGAATATGAGATGATAATTCCATAAGACTGGCAAAACTTCTTGAACTCATCAGATCTAAAACACATTCCATTATCAGTTACAATCCTTGTCAGGACCCCGAATCTTGTGATGATGTTTTTCAATAAGAAATTAGTCACAACCTTACTAGTTTCCTGCTTGGTGGGTATGGCTTCCACCCATTTTGTGAAGTAATTTGTGGCTACCAATATCTATTTGTGTCCTCCACTGGATTTTTTTGTAATTTCCCCTATGAAATCAATTCCCCATTGGTGAATTGGAGCTTCTATCTACATGGGTATCAAAGGTAATGCTCCTTGATATTTTAGTTTCCCAAAAAACTTCTTACATGCTTCACATTTTCTAGTATAGTCATGTGCATCATTAAAAACCTTGGGCCAATAGTACCCTGTCCTTAGTATCTTATGAGTAGTGGTTTTTGTTGAGAAATTTTCTCCACATATTCCATGCATTTCCTTCAAGACATACCTCGCTTGGTGTTCATCTAAACACAATAATAAAACACCATCCCTATTCTTCCAGTAGAGGTCCCTCTTCATGAATACATATTTTGAAGCCTGCAACTTGAGTGTCCTTTTTTCTGTTGTCATCAAACCCTTCTAGACATTTCAAATGTTTAAGATAGTACACAATATCAATATACCATGATGTGTGCTCAATACTAGTGACCATATTTTCTTCATCATTCACATTGCATACTCGGGCAGCTTCTAAATTTGTTTCAGCCATCAATTTGGCTAATCCTTGTCCCCTTACAAGCTTGGTGATCTAAAACTCAATATCAAACTCCTGAATTCTATTTATCCACCGGCACATGCGCCCTGTTGTTTCACTTTGTACAAATACATCTTTCACAGCTGCATTAGGCACATAAGCTATAACTTTTTCTCCCACTAGATATGGTCTAAATGCCTTGACAGCTCTTACCAATGCGTATTCTTATTTCTCCACAATATCATATTTCAATTCTGCATTTTGGAGGGATTTTCTAAAAAAGGAGACTAACTGCTCATACCCTTCATCATTCTTTTGGAGAATCACTACAGCAACTGTGTGATTAGATGTGAATGAAAAGATTTGGAAAGGTTTGCTGAAATTTGGAGGTTTCAATACTGGAGCTTCCTTGATTTCTCTCTTTATGGATATGAACACATCTATAGTCTCAGCAGTCCAATCAATCTTTGCACCTTTCTTTAGCATCTTTGATATTAGTTTTACTATCTCATCAAAATTTGATATGAATCTTCTCACAAAATTGATTTGTCCAAAAAAGGATTGAATAGACTTAACCATCTTGGGGATAGGTATCTTGTCAATGGCCTCCACTCTTTCGGGATCAATTCTTACTCCCTCCTTAGAGACTATATGCCCAAGTAACTTTCCTTTTGTTACTATAAATTGACACTTGTTAGGATTAAGGGAGATTCCATATTCCAATGCTTTCAGAAATATTTTCTCAAGGTGAGCCACATGATCCTCTTCCTTTTTGGAATATGTAGTTAAATCATCTTGGTTCTACTACCATTATCACATTAATGAGGTCAGCAAAATCAACATCCATGGCCCTTTGGAATATTACACCATCATTTGTGAGTCCAAATGGCATCCTAACATAAACATATGTTCCCCATGGTGTAGTGAAGGTTGTCTTGTATTGTTTTGATTCTTTAACCTTCACTTGGTTATAGCCAAAAAATTTGTCCATCATGGACAATAACTCACAACCTGTAACCCTTTGTAGCATAGCCTCCATGTTTGGAAGTGGGTAATTATCTTTGAGAGAAGATACATTCAGGTTTTGAAACTCTACACAAAGCCTTATATATCCATTTTTCTTTCTGACTGGTACTAGATTGGAGACCCAAGATGAATGTCTAATCAGCTTGATAATTCCTCCTTCCCTAAGTTTCATAAGTTCTTCATGCATTTTAGGCTCCAAAGTTGGATTGATGGGTCTTTTTTTTTGCCTGAATAGTTTTGCATCTGGTTTTAATAGAATCTCATGTTGGAACAAATCTTCTCCATATGCTTTAAGATCCTCATAAGACCATGCAAAAATGTGCTTGTATTTCCTTAACAATGTAATCAATATTTTTTTGATTGTTGGACTTATTTTCTTCAAAATGTATACTCTTTTTGGTGCCAGTCCAGTCCCTAGATTGATCTCTTCAACATCCTCTCTTTTTACAGGTGTTTGTTTCATGAGAGCATGATCATTTCCATCAAACACCCTTTCTAGTGCCACAAGTCCTTTAGGAAGTTTGTTGGTTTTGAGCTGCACAACTTCTTTCCCAAACACAATTTGTTTTCCATCTACTTCTTCCACATGCATTAAAATAATCTCTTGGGCTTCAAACTAATCTATGCAATTTAGAAACTTAATCAGATCAGTGTTACATTGAAAACTTTCCAACTATTAATATTATCAGGGATGGCAGGTCTTATTTTGAATTCAATCTGTGAAATCCCAGCCAAAGCGATATCATCTCTTTTCACAACTACATTAGCCAGAAAGTATCCCATAAAGTTCTTAGATCTATCTAACCATTCAATAGAAGCATCGAATAGTTCAATGGTATCCCATACAGCATTCCTATATTGTTTTAGCCTCTTATTTTTTGTAGCATATCTTGATCTTACTTATGAAATGATTAACTCAGAGTCTCCAAAGACTATCAATAAAAAAAAATTGTGTTGGACAGCCATATTCATCCCAATCAGTAGGGCTTCATACTTTGCTATGTTATTTGTACATTCAAATGTCAACAAGAATGAATATTTGAATGTAATACATTCAAGTGAAATAAACACCACTCCTGCCCCATTGCCCTCTTTACTACATGCTCCATCAAAATACATTCACCACACACCATGTTCATTCTTGGAAACATGCTTATTAATTGGATCAATATTTATTAATTCAAGATGAGAAGGCTCTATTCTAAAATTTCCTAAATCCACATCACAAAAATAGTTCAATTGATTTTGAGCAACATAGTCCACAATCTGATTCACCCTTGGCTCTCTATACAGCTTGACTTCTTCACCATTTATTGGTATTGTGGCATAAGACAAGTCAAATTATACATTTCCACCAATTGTTGCAGTCCATTGTCTTGAAAAGAGCATCCCAAAATGTGGAGGAGTATCAATTATAGTTATGTTAATTTTATAAGTTGCCTGTGGATAAGCAGCCAACTTCACTTGTACATCTTTCATGATTCCTACCACTAGGATAGGCCTGTTATCCATAGCATAGCATTTACCACCAGTAGTTTCTACCCACATGTCAAGTTGCTTCATGACCCCTATTGGCATGATGTTGATAGTAGCACCTAAATATATCATACAATTTCTCACCAACTTGTTGTTTATGAGCAGTGTGGTAAAGAATGGATCAATTTGTGGAGGATTCACCAATGCATCACCAAGACAAACTTCAGGAACCTTTACTTCTCCCTACCTGCTATTATTGATCTTAGTGGTCTCTTTATTCTCAGGGTTTGTATTTCTATTAGTTCCATGAGATATTAACTGAGTAGCACTTTCCTTGTATTCCTTTATTTTCATCATTTCTAATAATGGCACAGACATCTTTACCTAGGACAAGACCTGTGTGAAATCAAAAGAGGTATTTTCTATTTTGGTTATCATTTTTTGTTCCAGTGGATCTCCTTTGTTCTCCTCCTTTTCTCTTTTGTTTGTTTCATCAGACTTCTACTTGTCTCTGTGTGGCTCTTTATTTTCTTGTTTGGGAGTACGTTTTTGTTCACTTTAATTTAATTCCTTACTTTCCATCCTTTTTGGTTTCTCTTATGTTGCTTCTTTTTCTTTCACAAACGCTCCTCTTAGAGCACCACCATCAGTGTTTATTGTTTTGTTCCTGAGCCTATAGTTACTTTCCACTTGTTCTACAGCAACAATAGTTAATTCTTTTATCTCTTCCTCAGTAGGCCTCCTTATTCTATATTTACTTGACTGAGATGGTGTATGAGGAGAATATGATTCGTCATTTCTTTCATCATAATAAGAAAAGACTTGTTGTTATGCCATATGAATATTGAACCTTTGGTTATCAACATCATACTCGTAACCTTCTTCTTTTGAAGATGAATATCCTTGCTCAATCGGATGGAGAGTATAAGCTGTTAAATATATTATATGATCCTCTTCTTCATTGTCCACTGGTATCTCTTCTTCTTGTATTAATTGACCTATAACACAATGATCAAGGGAATGTGGCAACTTACAAACTTGACACCAAGAATTATTGTTAACCATGTATGCTCCCTTCTTTAAGGGATCGGGAGTCTCCTTATTCTTAGGCCTATCAATTATGGGCTTTCCATCCTTCCAGTTTGTATTGTATGGCATATCATGCAACCTTGGTCTTTCATTTCTATATGTATTCTCTTACTTGTTCAGAGGGTTGTTAAAATTTTGGGGAACCCTGAGATTATCTCTTTTACCAATCATCCTAGCATCCTTTCTATTGTTTTCAATAGTCAATGTTGTTTTTTGTGCTTCAACTAGATTTCTAGGGCACCTATTTCTAAGCTCATATCCTATCTTTGGATCAAAGGATTTCAGGTAAATGCTTAATGTTGCAGGGTCAATCAGTTTGGACCCAAGTGGTATCTTATTATGCAATTTAGAGAACCTCTGGTTGAAGTCATAAACTGACTCATTCAGATGTTTTTGGATACTTATCAATTCATGTAAAACAAAATCAAGTGCACACTAATTCCCATATTGCTCCAAAAATTGATCTTGGAAGTCTAATATAGAATTAATTGAACCATCAAGTAGGCTATTGAACCAATCCCTTGCCTCTTCTATTAGAGACATCATGAATAATCTCATTGTAACCACCCGTCGTGCAAACCCCAAAGGACAACTAAGAACACAACAAAAAAATTTTTTAAAACATAAAGTGAAAGTACTATGTTTCCAATTACCACTAACATAATTACAAATACTAACTAAACTCCTAAGTCCCTTGGGATACATGAGGAGACATTATGTTAACTACCCATTAACAAACTTAACTAATCCAACATTCTATTCCACGGACATGAGATTCTCATATAAAAGTGATAAACACTAAGCATCAAAATAAGAATGAACCACATATGCTATACAAGATTACATAACCAATAAAACTTGGAAATAATGAGAACTAATTTACTTAACATATCAACATCAAATATATATAATTACATCTGTAAATAATGTTTGCATTACAAAGTGTGATATTCAATACATCATGTTACAAACTAAATTCCAATAACCATATATCCAAATTACAAGATACATTATCTCAACACAAGGGCGAGTTACAATACAATTTACAAGATATGAATAAAGTACAAATGTATACATCAGAAGGTACATAAATCTGGTACAAACTGTCACCACAATCTCTGCACTGAAGGTATTACTGCAGAATGGGAAACCCAACGGGGTGCGAAGCACGTTCCACCCGACCACCCCCGTACTGAGAGTAGTTAAGAAAGGATTCCCGACCAAGACGTCAAAAGTAACACATATGACTCAACACCAAACATGGAAAAGAAATTCATACACAATGGAAATGTGACAACAAAGGTCTACTAACATAACATGACAACAAATGACTCCAAGACAAAACAATAAATCACTTCTAGAGGATTTCAATTAAAGAGACTAAGGGGAAAGCTAGAGGAGAGTGTCATCGCATGGCCTTCATGGATTATCCTGACATCCTATCACAAGGTGCCGCCTCCATCTATGGTTATCCTGACTGCCTATTTCAAGGCGCCGCCCCATAGGGTGACTCATGTGGAATAGTGCATTACTCGTGGAAACGAGATCATGATTATGCCAGCCACGGCCTTCTCGACCACCTTTAGTCTTTGGAAGCCCTAACAGGTGAGCGAGGTATCTATCATTATCTTTTAGTGTTTAACTACCCATCCCCTAATTAATTAGTTAGGTTTTCACTTTTTACACTAACTCTATTGTGGGTTATCCTGACAGCCCCTTTGTGCGCCGACGCCCACATAGAGCCACTCTCCCTAGAATTCCCTAACATACAACAAACATAAGGGATTGAACTCTCAAGTTCACAAAACACAGGATAGAAATTCGCGAGGCAAAACCATCTCGCTATAATCTTATGACTCAATTACTCAACAAATTGACGCAAATCAATGTATACATACGATTACACCCACAACGAAAGTGGAATAAAATACCCAAAATAAATATACCAAATTCCCTAACCTCTGGAAGTTCAACGACAACCCTATCTCCTATAATAAAGTTAACCAAATCAATAAACACTCATGTTGTTAACTCAACTCAAGAATCTCAATAATGAACTCCATAAAATAAACCAACTGTTTACTCAAAATTAAGGAATTGATTAATAACATAAATCCATAAGTCAAACAATCATCATCGCACACAAGAATTTTCTCTACAAGATCAATCATTAATTTTCTCAATTAATTTCACTAATAAGACATAAAATAAATTTAATAAATCATTCACTTCTAATTTTTAACTAATAATAAAATATAAGCACGTTTTAAATAACCATCAAAACTATAATTCTCCTCAATTAAATCATATATATTTGTATATATACCATTCTATATATATATATATAAACTATATATAAATATATATATATATATAAATTAATTAATTTTTAAAAACTTTAAATTTTTGAATTTTAAAATAAATACCAAAGTAAGTATATAATAAAAATTTATTTTGTTTAATTTTCAAACAAAAAAGACAAAGCCCCACATGGGTTGCGTACCTCCCATAGGGAGGACGCAGTTCCCCAAGGGACTGCGTAAACAGTCCAAAGGACTGCTGACGCAGCAGTCCCTTGACTGCTGTGTGTAGTCCTTTGAGGACTACGCAGGGGTGGGTGGGTACGGTAGTACCGTCCCCTCCACCTCCCAACATTTAAATTTATATTTATTTTTTTAAAAAAAATTTATTTTATTTTGATTTTTATTTTTTTTAATTAAAAATATTGTTTATATATATATATTTTCTGACGAATTCCGAGGTACGAAATTTCGTCAGTCATATATATATATTTTAATATTTTTATTTATTGAATTTTTAATTTAATTCATTAATTCCGTACGGACGGAATACAAAACAATTTTGCAGGCATGTAGAATTTCAATACCAAGAATTCAAATAATAGTTTTAATTTTACTTTCAGAGAGACAAGATAAAGGAGAAATTAAAACATTATATTCATTCACAGATAATAAAACAATATACACAGAAGCTCTTCTAATTTTTTTCCTAATTTTTCCTTGCACAAATATTTTATAAATTCCTTTGTTCAACTAGCGGGGTTTTGAATTTAAAATCTACAGAAGTTCTCTGTTTCTACTGTTTCCTCAGAGCTTCTAACACAGGAATTTTATTTAACTGGGTTCTCAAATTTGTTGTGTACTTTTTTTATAGGGGAAATAGTTCTACAGAAGAAACAATATTTTAACGCATTTCTCTGCAGCTGGGAACAATAGCCTCTACAGAAAAGAAAATTCTAATTTCTACAGAAATACAGGCAAGCCTCTGCAAAACAGACAATCTTTCATAACAGGAAGGAATTTAAAGCAAAATAAAAACAAAAGGAAAGAACCTGTTTCCTGTAGGCTATAGAAGTAAGAGTTGTACCAAACTTTGCCACGGAAACCTCCAGCCGTAAAGCTCTTTCCAAAAAATTTCTTCTCCAACCAAAATCAAATTCCAAGAAAACCCTGCAGCCTTTTCCAAATTCTTTCCCCAATAATCAACAGAACAAAAACCAAAATTTCATCACACGCCAAAATTTTCCCGTGAACAACTTCTGTTGCCCATGCCTCTTTTTCTTCCGGGAATAATTTTCTTAGCAGAAATTCATTATTTCCCACTACTTCCCGTACAATACCAATAAATAAAAATTAATAAATTTAAAAATCAATTTTAATTAATTTATTTATATTTCATATTATTTATTTTTCTAATAATAATAATATAACTTTATAAGCTATTTAATTAACCCAAAAATTTAAATAGCAAATTTAACATTCTACAATCAACCAAACACTTATATTTTATTTTATTTAATTTATATTTATATTTTATTTAACTTTCAAATAATAATAATATAGTCTTTAAAAACAATTTAATTAACTCTAAATTAAAATAGCAATTCTCACATTCTAAATAATAACAAAGCAGCCTATATTTTATTTAAATTATCCTTTTAAACCATAATATTACTTAATCCATTTAAATATAGTTAACTTTAACAACTCTTAACAAAATTAATTAAGTCACACTTAACAAAATTTAATTAAATCACAACTAAACATTAATCAACACTAATACATTCCCATTCAAAGACAAATAAAACAAAGACAACCAAAGACTCACAGTAGACGGACTTGGGACGAGAATTCTTTCCTAACCACTCCTTTTTCTAACATCAAACCCGTTGAGTTTATTTTGATGCTCGCCCTGTCCTACCGAAGTAGGTGGAATTGAGACTTAGTACCTGCATCCCTGCAAACAACAAGGTTGTGTAAATGTCCATATACATATAAATAATTAAAACATTACATTGTTAGAAGAATTTGCAGCGTAGCATGGCACTCATAAAATGAGTGGTGCTACACTGTCTTCTCACCAAAACTATACTAGCAATTATGATATCAATAATGAAATAACATTTCTAACTAATTAATCACATTGTAAAATAAATTACAAAATCACTGCATCAAACTATATTACTGAATCAAATTAAACATCACAATCCAAGGTAAACTTAATGTCATAAATTGAAATAACATAATCCTCAATCAATCTAACTATGCATCCACACACCACATAAGAGTAACAATATTAGCAAAAGTATCAGCCACATAGAATTATTACACTCATATTCACATCCTCATACTCCATACCAATATCTTGAACAAAGGCATTAAAATTTCTGATATGTTCTTCTGTTGATATCACATTATTCCTAGTGAACTTGGGAACCATATTTCTCCAATTACTATCCATTGGGTATGGGTACAATTGATACCCAGTTAGATCAAATTGTTTACAAGGGTTTTTAGGATTTTGTGGAGGAAAATTCAAGTGTGGAAAATTAGGGAAGTATTGATACCCATATTGAGGTTGGTGATAAGCATTTGGTTGGAGGTGTTGTTGGGAGTACATATTTTGGTGGGGAACATGTTTTTGATATTGTGGGGCATATTGTTGACCTAGTGGTGGATAATTTTGGGAAATAATACCATATTTTGGAGGATGGGACCTTGATGGAACATTTTTTTAGTGTGTTGTTGTGGGTTTCCCCCTATGTTATGTGGCAATCTAGGAGCACCAGTAGCCTGAGATGAACCCATGTTAACACCTTGCTTGTGTGGAGGTACATATTTAGGTGGTTTTGATGCCTGTATATGTAATTGATCCAACTATTGACTTATCGCCTAACTTTCTTGTATCATTTGTTGCCTCCTTCTAAGTTCTTGTCTTAGCCATTCAAGATGTAATTCAATCTCTTGGTGATCATACTATTAAAATCAGCAATAGTTTGATTAGTCGGCCCCTCTTTGTTTTCCTCCCCCTGTTGTGATGAGAATCCCATATCATATTCCTCTTGTCTTCACTTCATTTCTTCTTCAACCCGAACATAGAACTCCTTTTCCTTTTGGGGGTCCAATTCAAGATTGAGGATACCCTCACTTGTATGGTTTCTCTCAGGTGTTGAGAGGTTTTCACCATCAATATGAAAAGGGGAAGTATAAGTTGTGAAAGTTTGTGTTGTTGAATTCACATTATCTTTTGATTGTTTGGATGAATTTTCACCTTTATTTGTGTTGGTCCTCCCCTGTTAGTTTTCTTGGGACTCCCCTGTTGTAGAGATCTTCTTCCATTCATGTTTGATGATATGGTTATTTTTTGATGTCTATGGTCTATTCTTTCTGATTTGATGTTTACTTTATCACTCATAAAACCTATTCAGAGTTGCCACCTATTGTTCATGAGTAGGAAAATAAGTTTCTTCCTAGTGGAGTTCTTATCTTCTTGATATTTGGATTGACTCTATAATGGAAGGCTTGTGTTCAGAGTTGGCTCCCTAATAGAGTCGCCAATTTTTTAGGTCTCAAAAATGTTGTTTGAAAAACCACAAGAGGTTTCCAAGCTCTTGGTACATTTTAGGCTAATGAACAAGGCCAAATGGTGTACTTGAACCTTCTTCTCTTTAGACTCCACCAGACATAGGTGGGTGTACCTATGAAAATGAAGAAAAATTTAACTACGTGTTTCCTACTTGAGTAATCTATCTTCTCAAGATGACAGAATTGCAAATATAATTTTAAGGAAATTGCAAGCTTACTTGGAAAAATTTGGCTGCACTAAATTTTTTGGCCTTTGCCCATTCTTGCATTCCTTTCACTGCCAATCCTAAAAATTCTCTTTAATTATTCTTCTTCAATCAAAGAATTATCTATACACTATGTATCTATGTTTCCATTAATGTCCAACTCTGAACACGATTGTAATAGATTTTTTGAATTTCTCACTATCAGACTAAATGATTATATCGGTGAGACTTATTCAAACTCTGGTCGATATTTTAACTAAGTCAAATGTTCATTAGACAGAGATCATCTTTCATGGTCGGGAAGATCAAATAATTTTCTTACCGATGCTGAATAATTGGTTTTTTATTTATCTTTTAATCCATATCACCTTCGGGAAGAGATTTGTGAAGTCACTTAGATATCAAAGTTGTTGCCAAGTGTCACTCCGATCAATTTTGATCCATCCATATTACTATCGGTAAGAGAATGAGCATCGCTAAGAGATTTGAAAGTTACACTGATGTTATTAGTCTCCCCAATGTATTATCTTCTTCCTTCAAATGAATTAGCAAGACTCTCGCCGATATTACTTTCATCGGTGTAACATATGAAGTCGGAAGGAGAAGAAAAACTCAGTCTAATAGCACATGTCTCCCCGACATGTTTTCATTTGTTTTATGGGCGAGACAATGTGAATTTCTTACTGATGAGGGTCCATCGGCATGACATGTATGCTCGGAATGACTTGAGGATTTCACTATGATAGTATTGTTTTTGTCAATAACCTTTTTGTCAGTGGGACGACAGGCCTTGTCCTCCTGAATATGCATCCTCCAAATTTGTTGATCATTGTGACACTATTGACCTTTTTCCAATATGCAAGAAATTCTCAAATTGAGAGACTATGACTTATTGATCAAAGAGACATGTACCTAGTCACACCGATATGAACTATTTGTTTAGAAGCTCTTACTCAATGACAAACAGAGGGATTTTAGTGTGTCAAAAGGTCAAATCTAATGGGATCGTTGGTGAATATGGCATGTGGAATGGATTATAGCAATTTGTGTTGCTTTTTGCACTTAGACTGTAGCCACCTTGTGAGGTTCATGAATGTAAGCTATTAAAAGTGCAGAAAATTTTACAATCCCAACACAAGTAAAGTTCTTTTTAAATTGATGTTATGAGAATGCAAGTAAATTTTTAGCCATGATTAGTGTAGATGCAATTTGTGTTCATTTTAATCCCATGAGTGTGAATGCAAGTTCAAATTAAGCCATGATGTGTGATATGCAAGTTGTAGTTGTGATTGTTTGCTTGTTTGTTGCTTTAGGATTGAAAAGGATTTATAAAATCATCAACAAACAAGGGTTAGTACCTCCTTCCAAATTGCCACATGCTACAAACAACATATTAGTAACCAAAAATCCCTAACCTACTAAAACTGAAAAGAGAAAACTAGAAAATGTTGCCAAAAATTGAGAGTAAACCTACAACAGGCATATGCGTCTCAACAGATCAAATACGTTGTTATGTCTATCAAATGCATTGCAATAGATCAAATACATTGTTTTGTTTATCAAATGTGTTGTTATGTCTATCAAATGTGTTGCAACAGATCAAATACGACTCAAAATTATTTATGGCATTTTGTACTTGTACCTACAAAAAAATGATGAAAAGACCATACAAAAACTGCAAAATATGTTTTTGGCGTCGAGTTCACCAATTTAACTAAGGTAAAAATCTCGGTTTAGCATGAAATTAGATGCATAAAAGAAACCCTAGTTAAACAATGAAGTACAATGGAGTAAAATAGCATAAAAAAAAAGGAAAAGCTTTACCAAACAACCTTCATGCCCTCCACGATTGACTTTCATTTCCCTTCTCCATTTGCTGCAAAATGATGTTTGCCCTCAGATTTTGATGAGCAACTATTGACCTATGACAAAGACCTAAGAAAATATTGAAGGACTGTACTGTTGCTGCAAATGTATTCAAAAATTGCAAGCAAGCCTAAAGTTTGAAGCATAAAGTAGTCAAGCATGAAGTCAAGAGATAAGAAGTGACAAAATGGGGTTGACAGTGCCTTTTTATAGAAAAGTCAATTTTGGATGAATGACCAGGATTGAAAGTTGAGAAATTCCCTAAGATCAAAGGCTAAAATTAAATGTGACAATTAGTAATTAGGGTTAGGGTAGCATTACGGTAAATTTTGAAATGAAGGGTTGAGATTTGATTTTAGAAAAATTGAATCAATGGACAAGAATGCATGTAACAAGAGGATATTGGGCACGGAAAAAGAAGTTGATGGAGAATCAAATAATAGTTTGAAATTATTTGATTTAAGAGACTGAGTTGACCTTTTCAATTAAAAATGAGTTTAATTCAAAAGTGGTGGGGTCATGTGATAGTAAATAATGATTTTAAATTATTTAGCTGGTGAGAAAATAGAAAATGGGGAATCTTAAATAAATGACTTATTTAAAATTAAAAAAGTCAAGGTGGATAGTAATTAAATAAATCATAGGAATTTATTTAATTATAATAGGACATAAGGAATTAATGGTGTATTTAAATAAATAAATAAAGTTTATTTATTTAAATAATCAAGAAGAAATAGAGGACAAATAAATATTAAATAAATTTATTTTATTTAATTATAGAGGGACATAAGAAATCAGCAACACATTTAAATAAAATAAATATAATTTATTCATTTAAATAGTCAGGCGCAATAAAAGATGTGAATTAATTAAATAATTGAGAATTATTTAATTAATAGTTGAATTTGGACTAAAGGACATAATTTAATTATGTTAAGAAGAAATATGGAGAAAAATAAAGTTTACTGGCCTAGGTCAATTTTATGTGTCTACATGTGCAACAAGGTTCAACACTTGATCAATTATTGAGCAATGGTTGGGTGGATGTTTTGTTATGGCGACGGATGGAGTGGATGCAATAGTAGATGAATAGTGTTGATAGATGAGGATGTAGGACTTATTCAAATGTAGTGCATGTTTACCAGGTTTTCACTATGGTAGTGGTCATAGAAGCATCACAAGGTGGTTTTCACTTAAATGATGATTTATTTCTCTTTACTATTTTTTTTATTTTTTTGCTTTTTTCTCTTTTTTGCTTGAGATATTCTAATACACTAAGTGTAGAAATTCTTGCGATGACTATTTTTAAGAGGTTCAGCTAGAGGTTCCCCTTCTGACGTATCCAACTAATATGCTCTAAAGTCATAGCTTGTTGTAATGATGTAGGGACCTACCCAGTTTGGCTCAAACTTGTTGGAATATTTGTCTCAATCCATACTGACATGGAACTCTTGAAGGGCAAAGTCATTGTGACATTAATCATGTCTGGCTGACTAGCTATTCTGAATTCTCTTGAAATGTTCATGTCGCCGAGACAGAGTTGATGTCTTGCCGACAAGTCTATCGCTATGACCTTTTGTGTTCGGTGTGACCTTTTGTCGAGTGGAGACCTCTGGCCAATAGAATGCTCTTATCGAGCGTCGGGGAAACACAAGGGTCTCGGGGAGAAGTCCTAGCAACTGGAGAAAGACTCACCCATAACATATGGTATTCACGATGACACTAAAGGGTTTTGGTATGAAGTCCCAGCGACAATGGAAGGTCTCGCCGACAGGGATACACTTGGGGTCTTCACGGTGACTCAAAGACTTCGGTATGAAGTCTTGGCGACTAATGGAGAGTCTCGCCAATAGTCTTTGGTAAGACATGAGCGCTCGGTGGAAGGTCTTGGTGAAGGTCAAATGTCTTTTCGACTCAGTAAGACTTGGTTGCTCGATGTGAGGTCTCAGCAAAAGACAAAATTCTTGCCGACTGGTGATTGGGGCGCTCGATATGACTTAGGACCTCGGTATGAAGTCCTGGCGAAAGTGATGAGTCTCGTCGACTAGTGGATGCTTCAGAAAAACATGAAGACTCGATAGGAGGTCTTGGCCAGAGTGAAATGTCTTGCCAACTCTGTAAGACATGTTTGCTCGGAGTGAAGTCTTGGCGAAAGATGAATGTCTTGCCGACTATTAGGTGCTTCGATGAAACTTGAGGAGACTC
Source organism: Sequoia sempervirens (assembly GCA_007258455.2). NCBI lineage: Eukaryota > Viridiplantae > Streptophyta > Pinopsida > Cupressales > Cupressaceae > Sequoia > Sequoia sempervirens. The sequence goes on from VDFB02309349.1 coordinate 21,123, forward strand.
GACGATACCTCTTGGCGAACGAAAATTCTTGCCGATGGGAAAGTTGAAATCGATGTAACTTGTGAAGCTCGGTAAAATGTCATGTCGATGGAGAAACTCTTGCCGATAGAATGCAATGGATGCCGATGGATTCGGTATAACTCATGGCGTTCGCTATATCGTCCTACCATCTGTTGGAACCTATGACGATATCGATATTGAAGACTTTGTGGCATTAGGGAGACACTGTTAGTGTCTCACCGATATGCCAACAAAGTTTGAATGCCTTTGACCAAATTGATCATCCTATGTGGAGCCTCGCGGACCAATCAGAGGAAGTGAATTTCAAATGGATGGCAGTTAAATTTTTGCAACAGTTGCGATGCTGGAGCTGAACTATATGCAAGGAAAAATCAATGCTCAAGAGGAAACTTTCTATGATGGGGCAATGGCGGATAAGGATGAACAGAAGACAAAATCAGAATGTGATAAGATTTAAGAAATTATTTTTCTGAGTTTTATGTATCGGATTGTTGAGAGCATTTCTGTAAGAGATTGAACAGTGAATGAAGCTACTATGAACTGATACCAGAGAGTTGTATCTCTACATTGTATGTAATTGTTGTTACTGTAATACAAAAAGATTCAGCTTGGTGTGGTGGGTTTTTTCCTGAAAGGGTTTCCCACGTAAATTTGTTGTTCATTGTCTTTGAGTATCTTCTATGTTTCTTTAAATCTTTCATGTGTGTCTTAATTAGATTGTAATTTGGAAATTAAAAGTACTGTATGCTTACTTCCCTATGGTTTTGACGTTAGGAAAGTTGTTTCTGCACCTCTGCTTTCCTTACAAGTGGTATCAAAGCCTGGCCAGTTGTGTTATCCTTGTCAGAGGGTTGGGTTTTTTGTGTCTATTCTTTTTCAGTGGGAGTTTGGTAGAGGTCTAATAATTTAATTACAAATTAAGATGGCGAGCACATCCGGGAAGATGGAAATAGAGAAATTCAATGGTAGCAATTTTGAGTTGTGGAAACTCAAAATGGAAGATCTATTAGTGGATCATGATCTGTGGCTTGTTGTATCTGGAACGATGCCTCAAGGCATGAAGCAAGAGGATTAGGATCTTGTAGATAGAAAGTTTAAGGGACTGATAAGGCTCTATTTGGTAGACTCTATTCTTCTGAACGTGCATGAAGAAAAGACTGCATCTTCCTTATGGAAAAGACTGGCATCTATTTATCAAGGCAAGTCCTTGGTGAACAAATTGTTCTTGAGGAAGAAGTTGTACTCTTTGAGAATGCAGGAGGGAGGATTTGTTGCTGATCATTTGAATGCATTCAACATGTTGATTGCTCAGTTAACATCTGTTGGTGTGAAGATTGAAGATGAAGATCATTGCATGCTGCTGCTATGTTCATTGCCAGATTCTTGGGATCATCTGGTGATGGCTATTGGGAGTACGACATCCACTTTCAAGATGGAAGATGTTGCTTCTTTGTTGTCGGAAGGGATGAGAAGAAAATCTTATGAGATGGCAAAGGAGGCTCTGGCTGTTAGAGGTAGATCGAAGGAGAAAGGCAAGAAGAAGGACAAGAAATCCAGATCGAAATCAGTAGGGAGATCAAAGTCTCCTAGAAAGAAGTCCAAGGTGAAATGCTGGAATTGTAGGCAACCTGGTCATGTCCAAAAGGATTGTAAGGAGGAGAACAAGAAGAAGAACTCTTATGGAAATGATTCTTCTTAGAGTGATGTAGACGCCTTCATTGCAGCTTTGGCTACACAGGCATCAGATGATGTCTAGCTGATTGATTCTGGAGCATCTTTCCACATGATGTCTCATAGAGACTAGTTCACAAAGTATGAAAACTATGATGGTGGAAAGGTGTATTTATCAAGTGATTCATCTTTGAAAATTTTTGGTCGTGGAAGAGTCAAAATTCAATTCCCTAATGGAAGAGTGAAGGGAATCAATGATGTGATGCATATACTAGGTCTGGCTCGAAATCTACTTTCTGTAAGTAAGCTGAATGATATTGGAGTGCATGTCACGTTCTTTGGAAATGGATGCAAGATGACTAGAGGCTCTATGGTGTTGGCTAGGGGTGCTTGAATTGGTACCTTGTACAAGGTAGATGCACAAGCTATTCAATGCAATAGTGTCTCTGCAAAGTCACTAAAAGCTACTCATGGGGAAAAGAATGAAAACGTTCCTGATGGTGTAAACTCCATGGAGGTTAAACTTCCAGCAAAAAAGACAATGATCTGGAATCATAGGCTAGGCCACATTGGTGAGAAAGGTTTAAAAACCTTGAAAAATAAAAACCTGGTAGAAGGGCTTGAAGATTGTAACCTTGAGTTTGAATTTTGTGAACATTGCATATATGGAAAGCGCATCGTGTTTCATTTTATTCCAATCCTCACAAATCTTCTGGTTTGCTTGATTATATTCATTGATGTGTTTGGTCGATTGAATGTTCCTTCTCTGTCTAAATCAAGATACTATGTGTGTTTTATTGATTATTCAAGAAGAGCATTTGTATATTTTTGAAAGTAAATCAAGTGTTCAGTCAGTTTAAGGAATTTTAAAACCTTGTTGAAAATCAGACTGGTAAGAAAATAAAATGTTTAAGGACTGACAATGGCGGTGAGTTTTGTTCAGATGAATTCGAAAGGTACTGTATAGATCATGGGATTAAAAGACATAAGACTACACCTTATACTCCACAGCAAAATGGAGTTGCTGAAAGGTTCAACAGAACGATAATGGAAAGAGCACGAAGTATGCTGAGCAATGTTGGCTTGGAGGAGAAGTTCTAGGCTAAAGCAGTCTCTACAGCATGTTACTTGGTAAATCGCTCTCCTAACACGCTCTTGTTGAGAAAGCGCCTTTGGAAACATGAGTACGGAAAGAAGCCCTGTCTGAGACATATTCGTGTCTTTGGCTGTGAGGCATATGCTTATGTGTCATTTGAAAAAAGATCTAAGTTGGAAAACAAAGCTATAAAGTGTATTTTTATTGGCTATAGCACTAGCATAAAAGGATACAAGCTTTGGAATCTTGAGACTGACAAGGTTTTGTACAACAGAAGTGTTATCTTTCATGAGTTAAAGCCTTCTACACTAGATCCACAGTTAGAGAAGAAATCAGAAAATGAAAAGGATGTAGTAAAAATTCCTCTGACACCAGACAAAGAGGAATTGAAAAATCAAAATGTACCTGATAGTGAGGAAAGCTCAAGTAGCTCTAAAAGTTCTGAAGAAGATGAAGAACCACCTCAGCCTCAACATGTGAGGAGGTCAACTCGTGAAAGAAAGCAACCTGATAGGTATGGGTTTTCTTTGATAGAGTCTACTTGTGCCTATGCTTTAATTTCTAGCGATGAACCTAGGGTGAAAGAGGCATTTAAAATGTACGATTCAAACTCTTGGTTAAGGCCATGAATGAAGAAATGGCATCATTAGAAAAGAATGATACTTGGAGTTTGGTGCCATTGCCCTACAAAAGCCAGAAAAATTTGTGGAAATTTTACCAAATGGGTTTTAAAGAGGTGATTTGGAAGTATAGAAAATATAAAGTGAAAGTTTGCAAAAGGTTATTCAGTGGGGAATTGATTATGGAGAAATATTTTCTCCTGTAGCTAAGCTGACATCTATTAGATTTCTTTTGTCACTTGCAGCAGTGTATGACTTAGAAATTGAGCAGATGGATGTGAAGACAACATTTCTTCATGGTGATCTTGAAGAAGAAATTTATATGTCCCAGCCGGAGCACTTTGTGGAAAAAGGTAAAGAAAAACTGGTCTGCAAGTTAAAGAAATCTCTGTATGGTTTAAAATAGTCTCTAGAATGTGGTACCAAAATTTTAATACGTTTGTGTTGTCATTGGGATTTATAAGATCAAAATGTGATCATTGTGTGTATTATAAAGCTGAAAGTGATCGAGTCCTTATTATTGCTCTCTATGTTGATGATATGTTATTCGTAGGAAATAGTAAGCTAATGATTTATGATCTTAAGTCTCGGTTAATACGCAAAGTTTGAAATAGAAAGATCTTGGTGCAGCAAGGTATATTCTGGAAATGGAAATAACCAAGGATAGGAAGAATAGAAAGTTTTGGCTCAGTCAGAGTAAGTATATCATGACTGTTCTAGAGAGATTTTGTATGACTGATTGCAAGCAGCTAGTTGTTCCAGTTACGCAAGGAACGAAGCTATCTATTGAAGACTGTCCAAAATCTCCTACTGAGATGGAGGACATGACCAGTGTGCCATATGCTAGTGTGTTTGGCAGCCTTATGTATGCAATGGTCTGTACAAGGCCAGACATTGCCCAAGCAGTGGGAGTTCTTAGTCGGTTTATGGCTATTCCTAGAAGGACACATTGGGATGTTGTGAAGAGAGTGTTTAGATATCTAAAGGGTACTTCAAACTATGCTTTGTGTTACCATGGGAACTTGGTTGAATCACAGAGGACTCTTAGTATTCAAGGTTATGTGGATTTTGATTGGGCAGGGGACATTGACAGTAGAAGATCCACCAGTGGATATGTTTTCATGATGAATGGTGGTGCAGTGAGTTGGATGAGCAAGCGGTAGGCTGTAGTCGCTTTTTCCACTATAGAAGCAGAATACATGGCAGCTACACATTCCTGTAAAGAAGCAATCTGGTTAAAACGTTTATGTTCTAACATTGGTTTTGATGTAGGAAAGATTACTATTTACTATGATAGTCAGAGTGCTATATGTTTTGCAAAGAATCCTAATTTCCATGCCAAGATGAAACATATAGATGTACAATATCACTTTGTACGAGATATGGTGGAGGATGGGAAGGTCTCTTTGGAGAAAGTGGATACTCTAGAAAATGTTGCAGATGCATTGACGAAGCCTATGAGCATAGACAAATACATGTGGTGTTCTAGTTCGATGGGCCTCTTGGCCCATGAATTTCATTGGTTTTATTATGCTCTGGAGTTTTTAGTAAGGTCTTCATGAAGTGGGAGATTGTTGGAATATTTGCCTCAATCCATACTAACATGTAACTCCTGAAGGGAAAATTCGTTGTGACATTAATCATGTCTGGTCGACTAGCTATTTTGAATTCTCTTGAAATATTCATGTCACTGAGACAAAGTTGATGTCTTGCCAACAAGTCTATCGCTATGACTTTTTGTGTTCGGTGTGACCTTTTGTCGAGTGGAGACCTCTGGCCGACAGAATGCTCTTATCGGGCGTCGGGGAAACACAAAGGTCTTGAGGAGAAGTCCCAGCGACTAGAGAAAGTCTCACCCATAGCATATGGTCTTCGCGGTGACACTAAAGGGTTTCGGTATAAAGTCCCAGCGACAATGGAAGGTCTCGCTGATAGGAATACACTTGGGGTCTTCGGGGTGACTCAAAGACTTCGGTATGAATTCTTGGCGACTAATGGAGAGTCTTGCCGATAGTCTTCGGTAAGACATGAGCACTCAGTGGAAGGTCTTGGTGAAGGTCAAATGTCTTGCCGACTCGATAAGACTTGGTTGCTCGATGTGAGGTCTCGGCAAAAGACAAAAGTCTTTCCAACTGGTGATTGGGGCACTCGATATGACTTAGGACCTTGGTATGAAGTCCTGGCAAAAGCGATGAGTCTCACCGACTGGTGGATGTTTTGGAAAAACATGAAGACTCGGTAGGAGGTCTTGGTGAGAGCAAAATATCTTGCTGACTCTATAAGACATGTTTGCTCGGAGTGAAGTCTTGGCGAAAGATGAATGTCTTGCCGACTATCAGGTGCTTCGGTGAAACTTGAGGAGACTCGGCGATACCTCTTGGCGAACAAAAATTCTTGCTAATGGCAAAGTTGAAATCGATGTAACTTGTGAAGCTCGGTAAAACGTCTTGCCGGTGGAGAAACTCTTGCCGATGGATTCGGTATAACTCATGGTGTTCGCTATATCATCCTACCATCTGTTGGAACCTATGATGATATCGATAGTGAAGTATTGTGGCATCGGGGAGACACTGTTAGTGTCTCACCAATATGCCAACAAAGTTTGAACACCTTTGACCAAATTGATCATCCTATGTGGAGCCTCGCGGACCAATCAGAGGAAGCAAATTTTAAATGGATGGCAGTTAGATTTTTGCAACAGTTGTGATGCTGGAGCTGAACTGCATGCAGGAAAAAATCAACGCTCAAGAGGAAACTTTCTATGATGGGGCAATGGCGGATAAGGATGAACAGAAGACAAAATCATAATGTGATAAGATTTAAGAAATCATTTTTCTGAGTTCGATGTATCGGATTGTTGAGAGAATTTCTATAAAAGATTGAACAGTGAATGAAGCTACTGTGAACTGATACCAGAGAGTTGTATCTTTGCATTGTATGTAATTGTTGTTACTGTTATACAAAGAGATTCATCTTGGTGTGGTGGGTTTTTTCCCGAAAGTGTTTCCCACGTAAATCTGTTGTTCATTGTCTTTGAGTATCTTCTTTATTTCTATAAATATTTCATGTGTGTCTTAATTAGATTGTAATTTGGAAATTAAAAGTACTATATGCTTACTTCCTTGTGGTTTTGACATTAGGAAAGTTGCTTCCATACCTTTGCTTTCCTTACAAAACTTACCTTTCCCATCTTGATTTAGCTAGATCTTTTAATTTTCCTTTAGGACCAAGTCACCAATCTAAAATTTCTTGTTTCTGATTCTCTTATTATCACTTTGCTTGAGCTGATTTTCATAGGCCTAGAGATGGTTCAATGCACTCAAGTGTCTTTAATCTAGGAGTTCAAGCTCGTTGAGTCTGGATACCTGACAGTCTTCATTGCTAACATTATCCTTCAATGATAGTCTCAGGGATGGGATTTCAACCTCTATAAGCAGTATTGCTTTGGATTTGTAGACCAAGGAAAAGGGAGTCGCCCCTGTAGGTGTGTGGATACTGGTTTTATAATCCCATAAGGCAAGGTTTAACTGTAGGTTCCAGTCATGACCAATGTTATTAATAGTGTTCTTTAGGATTTTTAGGATGGTCTTATTAGATATTTTGGCCTAGATGTTTCCTTGGGGATAATATGAGGTTGAAAAATAGTGTTGGATAGAGAATCTTGAGCAGAGCTCATAGAAATCTTGGCTCTTAAGCAAAGTTCCATTATATGTTATGATAGTTTATGGGATACCATATTGACAGATCAAATAGTTAAGAATGAACTTAGCTATTTGTATCCTTGTGATATAAGTTAAAGGAATAGCCTCTATCCACTTCGTAAAATACATTGTAGAAGTGATGATGAATTTGTGCCCATTGGATGAGGTCAATGATATCTTTCTTATTAAGTCAAGTCCCCACTAAGAGAAGGGTCATGGGGTAGTGATAGGATGCAACTCTTGTATAGGTGCGTGCACGAGATCTCCATATTTTTGGCATTGATGACACCTAAGAAAAATGAATTTCTTCTTACTCCAGTGATGGCTAGTAGTACCCTTTTCATAACAACTTACGGAATAGGTTAGGTCTACTAGAGTGAGACCCACAAACACCTTTTGGTACCTCTTGCAAGTAAGTGTTTGCTTCTTTTGTGTTGAGACATCAAAGTAATGTACCATTGAGACTTTGACAGTATAAGGTATCTCAAAGGATGGTAAATTAGGAATTCCAATAGATAAAGGTTTTCTTTCAATTGGCTATTAGGTGAGGTGGTATGATTTAGTGCTAGATATAGGTGAATGTGTCTTCATACCAAGGCAAGTAAGGACCAACAATATCACATACGAGTTCAGATTCTGAGATATTGAATGCTAGTATAAGCAATACTCCACAAGGAATTTGTATCTAGGAATGTTCTTAGATATGTCAAGGAGTGAACTGATAGTAGCCATAGCATTAACTAATTTATTATTAATCCTTGGGATATGTTCAAAGATGATGACCAAAATGTATTACTTAACACTATCCACTGTTCTCTTGTATGGCATGAGCTTATCATCTTTAGTCTAGTATTCGTCGTTGACCTACCTTAGGACCAGCTAGGAGTCACCATAGACTCAAGTAGTTCCTTAATTTACCATTCCACAACCATTTTAACCTAGCGATCAATGCTTCATAGTCAACTATAATGTTCATATAGGGGAAGGAAATCATGTATTCTTTGGGTATGTTATCTCCTTATGGTGTAAGAAATAGGATATTGGCCCTTGAGCCGTGTTGAGTATGGGATCCATTGAAGTATAAGGTCCAATGGGTTGACTAAGTTGTTAGCAGGATGCTCTCATCTGGAAACTCTGTTATGAGTGGTTGATGATCTTCAATACATGCTTCTACTAACTAATCCACTATCACCTATCCCTTTATGGCTTTCATGTCAACATATTCTATGTCGAATTCGCTAAATATCATAACCCACTTAGCAATTCTTCTTGTAATAGTTTCTTTTGCCAACAGATATTTCAAGAGATCTGATTAGATATCAACTTAATTTGTCTGTTTAACATGTAATTCCAAATCTTTTTTCTGTGAAGACAATTGATAGACATGATCCTTCAATGCATGTATAATTTAACTAATATCCAACCAAGGTACAACTACTATAGTAAACTACTCTTTCTTTGTTTTGATCATCAAGTTGTGCCAATAGATCTCCCAAATTTGTTGTGGATACATATAAAATCATTGCTTTATCTTGAATCAGAGGCATCAATATAGGGGGAGTGAGCAAATAGTCTTTAACCTATTGAAAAGCTCGATCACACCTTTTGTCCCATTTCAATGTTACATCTTTGTGGAGCAAGTGTGTGAATGGATGACATTTATCTACTAATTGAGCAATAAACCTTCTGATAGATTGAAGCTTACCTTTTATACTACATAGTTGTTTCAATGTTCTCGTGGGAGGCATTTCTAGGATAACCTTGAACTTAGCGAGATCCACCTTAATACCTCTTCTAGATACAAATTAGCCCAATAGTTTCCTAGATGTTATGCTAAAAACACATTTCTTTGGATTTAGACACAAGTTATACTCCTTTAGTCTATCAAATATCCTAGCTAAGTTAGCTATGTGTTCGTGTCTTTTGATTGATTTAGCTAAATAATCATCTACATAGTCCTATATGGTGATGTGTAACATATCATGGAATATAGTAGTCATTTCTCTTTGATATGTAGCTCCAGCATTCTTCAAGCCAAATGGCATGACATTCTAGCAAAAATTTTCCCAAGCACAGGTAAAAGCTATTTTGTGTTGATCTTTAGGGGCTATCTTTATCTAGTTGTACCCAAAAAAACCATCCATTAGTGAAAGTATTTCATGACCAATAGCTAGATCCACTATTATTTCCATGTTGGGAAGGGGAAAGTCATCCTTAGGGCATGCCTTGTTAAGATCTCTAAAGTCTATATAGATGTATATGCCCCTGGTAGGTTTCGATATCGATATGAGGTTGGATACCCACTCAGGATAATCTATGAGTATAATCAATCCAACATCCAACAGTATTTGAAGCTCCACCTTGAATAATAGTGCTATTTGCAAGTGCCTCTTGTGAAGCTTTTGTTTAACCGGTTTCAAAGCAGGGAATATTGTTAGATGATGCACCACTAAAGCTAGATCCATCCCAAGCATATCTACATATGTCTATGTGAATTTGATCTTACTATTGTCACATAAAAATGTGCCCTACTGAACAAGAGTTCAGTGTTCTAATGACACAATGGAAACATCCTGATACAGGAGCATCCAACGGTGTAGGGAAATCTTGCATCACCCAAAAAAATTGTTTTTCTTTATTTTCTTTAGTTTTTTTGAGTCCCATAATGGCACTTAAGGGGTATAAGACTACCAGGCGTCAAAAATAGCAAAAAATGGGCACTTACTATTTTTAGTAAGTCAACCTAAATGGGCTCGTATGAATGTGAAAATTTACCCCAAGGAGCAGAGCTAAAAAAAAAATTGGTCGCAAAAGAATCACCTCAATACCCTGCACGGTTTGGGAGAAATTAAAGTTTTTGTCCCGAGAAATTTCTCCAATACAGCTTCAAATGCAGATATAAACTTTAGAGGCCCCGAAACAGCAAAAAAGTGGTTGAAACAACCTACGGTGATTAATGCGTTGTAGAGCTTGTTGAGAGATTTCCAATGATATGCAATAATAGAAAATCGGACACCCAAATCAAAATTTATGGCCCCATGAAGTTGGTCCTCAAAAAAGTGAATTTCAATAAAATTTCTTCCTAGACCAAAAATCAAACAGTGGGACATTTGGCGCCAAAACAAAAAGGGGAAATTTGAACTTTCTAGTACATTCTAGGGTGGTTATTGTGGAAAATAAAAAAGGGTTAAGTGGGGGTTGTAGAAGGTGGCCCTGATAGTGCAAATTGAGGATCCGAATAGTAGATTTTCTTTTCAGAGTTGATTTTGTTGTAATCAATCAAGCCCACGATGTTGTAGCATGTAATCCTTGAATCTGTAACTTCATTTTCTAAAAATAATTGAAAGTGAGTCATTTTTTTTATCTTGCATCTTCTATGGGGTTTGGGTGGTGTGGCCCTCATCAAGTGGTATCAAAGCAAGAGTTCCTAAGCCTATAACAGAGCATTGAATGTGAGGCAATTGTAGCAGGACCTATGAGTGTGGGTTGAGTTCAATATGCCTCCAAGACTTTCCCATTATGGTAGAGGTAGAGGTTGAGATGGTGGAGGAAGAGATCCACCTAGAGATGAAATCAGAACCCTTAGAAGGCAATTAGAAACCTTGCAACAAAAGGTTCGAAGAAGAGATGTGCAATGAGATAAAGATGACAGTGAAGATGAAACAAAAGAGGAAATGGAAGAGGAAGAGCAGGATCCAATGGATCCTAGAGAAAGAATATTGATGTGAGCAATCTCAAGCATTAGGAAGAGACCTAAAATGGAGGTTTCAACTTTTAGTGGAAATATGAATCCTGAAGAATTGATTGATTAGATCAATGACATGGAGGAATTTTTTGAGGTTGAGGAGATTGAAGATCCTCACAGAGTGAGGTTTGCAAAAAAAAAATTAAAAGGTCATGCCAGTATATGGTGGAAAGAGGTCTAGTTAGAAAGAAGACAAGGGAAAGATAAAATTTCTAGATCGGACATAATGGTGTCAAAATTGAAGAAACAATTTATTCCATTCGATTACGAATTGGAGCCGCTCAAGAAGATGTAGAGCTTGAGGCAAGGGACAAGGATAGTGAAAGAATACATAGAGGAATTTCACAAGGTCTTAATTCTAACAGGACATTTTGAGGCGAATAAAGAGAAATTTGCTCGTTATATTAACAGGTTGAAGCCAAGCATACAGGAAAAATTGGAACTCATAAGAATGACCACCATTGAGGATGCTTATCAATTTTCTCTAAAGGTTGAAGAACGATTGAACAAGAGGTTTGAGAAAAAACAACAAGGTGGAGGTTGTGGAGGAAAGACTGGTGGAAAGTCATATGGAGGTCGAAATGAAGATTAAAAGAAGGGTGAAGGATCCAGTAGCAACTAGAACAAAAAAGGAGATAACACATACCATCCTCATGATCAAAATAATGGAGAACAAAGAGGAAGGGGAAGATCTGGACGAGGACTAGGAAGAGGAGGCTTTTGTGGAACCTGTTTCTGCTTCTGTGGAACCTGTTTCTAGTGTGGAGAAGGACATAGAGCCTATGAGTGTCCTCAACATCAAGGAAGGATAAATAGAAGACCTGAGGGTAATGCATGAGTTTCACATGTTGATGAAGATGTTAATTCTTCACATTCTGAGGATGAAAAAAGAGGAGAGGTTCTTATTACTAGAAGAGCCTTGCTGAATGAGAAGTAACCAACTCAAAGGAAGAATTTATTTCACACCAGATGTAAGTATGAAGGTAAATTTTGTAATGTTATTATTGATGGAGGTAGTACTGATAACCTTGTTCTATAAGAAATGGTTAGTAAGTTGCAGTTGGAGAGAAGAAGGCATCCAAACCCATACTGGATTGCTTGGTTGCAGGACCATAAAGCCTTGGTAAATGAACAATTTTTGGTAAAGTTCAAGATTGGAAATTACCATGATGAGGTATTGTGTGATATTATGCCTATGATGTTTGTCATATGTTGTTAAGTAGACCGTGGTATTTTTATCGACGACTAGTACATGATGGATATGCCAACACCTATTCTTTGACAAAAGATGGAGTTCATCATAAGTTGAAGCCCTTGAAAGAGGTTGAGGAAAAGGTATGTAGTAATGCAAGAATTTGTTTGGTTGATGGAAGAAAGTTACTAGAAGGTATGAAGCATGAGCATATGTGTTTTGCATTGATCCCTAGAGTTGATAAAGAAGATACTACTGAGGTACTTGTAGAGGTTTCAAATTTGTTGAATGAGTTTCAAGCTATTATTTTTGATAACGTACCTAAAGGTTTACCTCTTGTAAGAAATATTAGTCATCAGATGGACCTAATTCCTAGAGCTAGTTTTTCGAATAAGGCAGCTCATCATATGACTCCAACAGAGAGCAAAGAGTTGAACAAACAAGTGCAAGAGTTATTCTAGAAAGGATTGATTCGAGAGAGTTTGAGTACATGTGCAGTACCTGTAGTACTAGCATCAAAGAAGGATGGGGAAAGGTGGATGTGTATAGATTCTAGAGCCATCAACAAGATCACCATCAAGTACAGATTCCCCTTGCCAAGGATGTATGACATTATGGATTGTTTAAGTGGAGTTGAGTACTTCCTGAAGATAAATTTGATGAGCGGATATCACCAGATCCGTATTAGAGATGGAGATGAATGGAAGATAGCCATTAAAACCAAGGAGGGTTGTACGAGTGGTTAGTCATGCCTTTGGGATAACTAATGCACCGAGCACATTTATGCAGCTTATGAATGAGGTATTAAAACAATTTTTAGGAAAATTTGTTATTGTTTATTTGGATGACATTCTGATTTTCAGTAAGACATTAGAGGAGCACCTGATGCATATTCAAAAAGTTTTTGAGAAGCTAAGGGAGGAGAAGTTGTTGATTAATTTGAAGAAATGTAGTTTTGTGAAAAGGGAGTTGGTGTATTTAGGATTTGTTGTCTTAGTAGAGGGTCTTAAAATGGATCCAGAGAAGGTGAGAGCTATCATTGAGTGGCCTACCCCAAGGAGTGTTACAGAGGTAATATTGTTTCATGGTCTAGCAAGTTTTTATAGAAATTTTATTAAGAGTTTCAGTAGTATTTGTGCACCTCTAACTAAAGTAATGAGAGGGGATAGAAAAGAGTTTAAGTGGACTACAAGAGCAACCAAAAATTTTGATATGTTGAAGAACAAAGTTATAGAGCAACCTATTTTGTCCCTTCTAGATTCCAATAAGGTCTTTCAGGTAGATTGTGATACTAGTGGCACTACCATAGGAATTGTTTTGAGTCAAGAAGGTAAGCCTATTGCCTATTTTAGTGAGAAGTTAAATGATACTAAGAAGAAATATTTTGTCTATAATCAAGATTTTTATGCTATAGTTTAGACTTTGAAGAAATGGAGACACTATTTGTTTCCAAAATAATTTGTTTTATATACTGATCACCAAGCTTTGCAGTATCTCAATAGTCAAGGAAAGTTGAATCAAAGGCACTTAAAATGGGTTGAGTTTTTGCAGTTATACTTTTGTTTTGAACAGAGTTGCAAATTCCTTAAGTAGAAGGAAAAATTTGCTATAGAGATGAATATAGAGGTTTTTGGGTTCAATGAGCTCAAGATTTTGTATCCAGAAGATCCAAACTTTACAAAAGCTTGGACAGCTTGTTTGGAACCTGTTACATTAGATAGGATGAGATAGTTGGATTTATTAATCCAAGATGGGATTTTGTTTAGAGGAAGCCAATTGTGCATTCCAAGGAGCTCTATGAGATAGAATCTAATCAAGGAGAAGCATAGTGGAGGATTGGACATTTGTTGGTTATTTCTAGAGGACATTATGGAAGAAGCTGAAGATAAATTTGAAGTTTAGTTCTACACACCATCCACAATTGATGGACAAACAGAGGTGGTGAATAGGAGTTTGGGCAACCTGCTAAGATGCTTAGTTGGAGATAATCCCAAGGGATGGGATTTGATTATACCATAGGTGGAATTTGCTTAAAAAAAATTTGTCAATAGGAGCACTGGTAAATCACCATTCCAAATTGTATATGGGAGTAGTCCAAGAACTGCTTATGAACTAAGAAAGATGGATAAGGGGGAGAAGAGTAGTGCTAAGGCTGAAGATTTTGCTGAGCACCTAAAGAATTTTCATGAAGAGGTGAAGATAATATTAATAAGATGAACTCACAATATAAGGCTCAAGCATATCATAAAAGGAGGTATAAGGAGGTATAAGGAGTTCTAGGTAGGAGATGAAGTCATGGATCATTTGTGAAAGGAAAGGTTTCTAATTGGTACATACAACAAGTTAAAGATGAAGAAGTTTGGACCATGCAAGATCCTAAAGAAGCATGATTCAAGAAATGCTTATGAGGTAGAGTTTCCTAGTGGAATAAACATTTCTCCTATGTTCAACATTGTTGATTTGACAAAGTATCATGAAGGTGATATAGAGGAGGGGCCGATAAAAGAATAGTGGAAAATTCAAGCACCTACTTCAGAGAAGGAAGAGATAGAAGAAATCCTAGATAGCCGTGTGGGTAGAAGAACAAGAAACAAGCAATATGTAGAGTACTTGGTGAAATGGAGAGGAAGGCCTACTAAAGATTCATCATGGTTATTTGACACTGAGGTTAACCGTCTTGGTTTCCCTCTAACTCCTGAGAAGTGACAGGGTCGCTTTTCAAATTACCCTGGTTGTCTGATGCAGAAGCATCTAGCGGTGTAGGGAAATCTTGCATCACCCAAAAAAAAAAAAAATTCTCTATTTTCTTTAGATTTTTTGAGTCCCATGATGACACTTAAGGGGTATAAGATTGTCAAGCGTCAAAAATAGTGAAAAACGGGCACTTACTATTTTTAGTAAGTCAACCTAAATGGGCTCGTATGAACGTGAAAATTTACCCTAAGGAGTAGAGCTGAAAAACATTTCTGGTCGTAAAAGAATCACCTCAATACCCTACACAGTTTGGGAGAAATTAAAGTTTCCATCCCAAGAAATTTCTCCAATGCAGCTTCAAATTCAGATATAAAACTTTAGAGGCCCTGAAACAGCTCAATGTGGGACCTTGCGCACATGAGGTTGAATCTTTGAAGAAGGCCAACTTCCTCTTATAAACTAAATACAAATGTGTTGGTCTAACCTAGCACATGAAACCTATTACTACTTGAATCTAACAAATCACAGAGGAAAAGGCATAGGAAAACATGAAAATTGAAGGGAGGTGATGCACCAAGATAGAAACATGTTTCTATTGCTTCTAAACAACATAATTCATCAATAAAATAGCTAAAACACATACTTGAACATGAAGATAAAATGATTTTACTCAAACATGCAAGAGATAACAATGATAATAGCTAAACTTTATTAACATAAAAGCTTAGAAGCAATCTTTACAATTACAGAATTCAAAAATGCAATGTCTGCAATAGAAAAACCCTAGAGAAGCCAAAGGAAGAACCCCCAAAAAATATACAAGTGTTTCCTTTATAGATCAAGCATAACTAAGATGAATATTAACCAAACCCTAACCCAGCTAGGGTTAGCATATCTGATCAAAGAAGCATGAGAATTGTGTCCAGAACAAGCATGGTCACCATACCTATTATGAAAATCACGCAAAGAAGAGCCTGGAGAGAAAAAAACTAGTATGTCATCTACCCTACCATGAAGATTTTTCCTAAAAATCCATCCAAAATCCTCCTCTAAAATTCATGATTTGGGTATGGAATGGTTAGAAGGGACACCCATCAACAATGAATGACAATGGCACCCACACAATCCACTTGGAGAATTCAAAAGAATGCATTAAAGTCATCCTTGAAACCCTAAAAATTGGATCTAGGAGCTAGGGAGTTGTTTAGTATTAATGGCGTCACTTAGAAAAAGCACGCCAAACACAGGAAGTTCAGGGCATCGGGCCCAAAAGGAAGCCTTGCAAACATGTGAATTAAATGGTCTAGACCTCTGAAAAATGCATCTTTGTTGGGCATCGAAGATTGAGCATCTTTGTCAGGCATCGAAGATTAAGCAGTTAGAGGTTGGGTGTTGGCCTTACAACATGCCTTATGCTTTCATCCAACTTCATGTGTCGAGCCATCAAAGATCGGGCATCGAGTCGTCGGCTTACCACATTCCTCAAAAGAAGGGAGGAGCAAAGAATCGCAAAGAAGGAAGGAGATATCAGGGTAAGAGGGAATCCTTACCTTCAAAAATTAGAGGTAAGGGGGAAACCTTATCCTCAAATCTTAAAAATTTGACACTTACTCAAATTCTTAAAAGAAGCCATCGGAGAGACAAACGAATATCAACGGGACCAAAAAAAATGGTCCCTTCGATATTCCGAAGAATTTCATCGCTCAACAAAAGGATGAGAAGAAAGGTGGAAAAAAGGAAGAGAAGGGGAAGACCGACCCCGAAGTAAACCAACCTTCAAAAATTGAAGGGAAGCCTTACCTCTTACCTCTAAAGGTAAGAGGTAAGATGTAAGGGTGAAGGCTAACAACCGAAGATTGATAGAAGAAAGGTGAAAATGGAAGAGGGGAGAGGTGGTAAGGGGTAAATGGTAAGGCTGAAGGCTGACACCCAAAACACTTAGAGAAAAAAGAGAGGAAGAGAAGGAGTGGGAGAAATAGAGAAGACATGCAAGTAAGCAAATGAAAGCCTAAAAAGCCCAAAAATCTAGAACTTAGCCAATTTAGGAACCCTCAAGGAAAACTCGTGCAAGATGGCCAATGCAGGATCTCTCAAATTGGATATCAATGACGGGTCATCTAAGGGTGGCATGAAATTTCAACACTTATGCTCCTTTATGAATTCCAACAAGTTGACTCTTTCCTCAATATTTAAGGAAGTTGCATGATATGTTACCTTAGGTGCCTTTGTTGTTCCAATGTTGATAGGTTTGGAACCTTCAACCAATACTGTTGATTGTTCTTGATACTCTATAATGGGGAGATTGAATCCTCCATCTTTGGGTGCCTTAGAGAGGTTTTCACCCTCAGATACATCCTTTTTTTTTCCTTTTTCATGATCTGGTAGAGCCACATTATGGTTTTCCCTAGGGGATCTCATTTTTACTTTTAAAATTTTCATTTCAATTTTGCGACTGGAGGATGCAATCTCCCCTCCAAAGTAGGCTACTTGTTCAAGTTCTATGAAAAAACTAGCCTCATGATCTCCTTGTGGTATACCATTATGAAGTCCCATGAACTCATCGATAGATTTGTTGTTCTTGAATTGGTTCACAACAGGTATGTTATGTTGTTAATCTCGATCGATCAACTGTGAGTGAAGTAAGGATAGGTTATCATCGCTATCGAAAAATATCATTGACGATGTGGAAAGGGTGAGGATAGCAAGGTTATCAAGGTCCTAGAGGGTATCTAGGTCATAGTCACTAGAGACATAAGAATCACATTCCCATTCATTGGAGTCTATTTCAGTATGGTAGGCATCTGATGTCTCAATGATGTTAGAAAGAGTTATTTCTTGACAAGAGGTAGTTTCAATGATTGGGTTAACCACGTCTATCAAACCATAACCTAGTCCTAGATTCTTCTTACATTGTTCTATTACTTGTTCATGTAGACCAAGGTTTCTTTTTTTAGTGTATCCCATATTTCTTGTCAGCTGATAACCTTTATTGTTAGGATTGATAGGAATGGGATGTAGTTGTTTTGTTCTTATTGTTTTTCTTTGTAGAGCCACGATGAGAGGTCCTCTTCAAACACCACTTTTTCCTTCATGTCTCCCCACTTGGTGAAAATAGTGGGTTTGACTTTATAGGCAACAAATTGAATATGCTTGATTTCCTTTAGTCTCCCATAGGATTGTGGTGATGGGGGAATTTCCCCAATGGTATTCTCCATAGCCCTTGTCAAGCAAGTTTGGATCTTAAGGTCAGATTTTGGAGGATCGGTTGATGTAGATGGAGTTGAGGATGAATCAATTGATGTTGGATCGACATAGGAAAATGAGTGGAAGGATATGTCATTACTAGGTATTTAAAGAAGCATCTTATATTTCTCCTCCAAGTTCATGTAGTAATGGAAGGGTTTAGGATCAACATATATTGTGACTTCCTTATCATTGTAAGGAAATTTTAAGCATTGATGGAAGGTTGAGGGGATCACTTGTATCACACGAATCCAAGGGCATCCCAAGAGAAGGTTATAGGGTAACTCAAGATCCAGCACGTGACAAGTCATTTCTACTATTGCTGGCCTCACTTGAATTGGAAGTCTAATTATGCCCTCACAATTTCTTTCCATATCATCATAGGCCCTTATGGTGATACTTTTGTTTTTGTCGATCACGTCATCAGAATATCCCAACTGCTTTACCATCTTTAAGGTACTTATGTTTAAGCCTGCACCTCCATCTATTAGAACTCTCTTGATTTTGTGTTTATGGAAACAAACCATAAGATACATAGCTTGATTATAAAAGGATCTTTAGGGAAGGTCTTTTTCAAAAAATACCAAGTGATGGGGGGAAGTGATAGTACCAACCATAGCTTGAAATTTATCAGTGTTAATATTGTTAGGCACCAAGGATTTTATGAGAGCTTTCTCCAGGATCTCTTTATGTGTGGGTGACAACTTTAGAAGCTCAAGGATAGAGATTAGTGTTGAATTTTTCTTTAATTGGTAAATAATATTGTAGTCAATTGATGGATTAATGGTGGATTTTGCTTGAGGTGGGGATCCTTGGATTGTGACTTTCCCTCTTCGTGTGGTAACATTATACTCAAGGTTTTTTCCCAGTATGGTCATGACATTGATATTTTGATCAGCTTGATAGATGGTTCCTACGACTTCATCATAGGTGTTGTTAGCTTTTTGGTAATATTGTCCCTTACCTTTGTCATTTCCTCTAGAATGATCAGGGATTGGATCCTTGTAGATTCCCATATCTCTATTTCTAGAGGGCCCAGGATGATGTTCAATGTCAACCTCTCCTTTTTCTATCAAATCTTGTACAATATTTTTAAGCCTCATGCAGTTGTTTGTTTTATGACCCTTGATTTTGTGGAATTCGCATTGATCATTCTCATTATACCTAGTGGGTTTAAAGTTTGGTTCTTCATATTTTGTTCTATCAGGAAGCTTGATAAGTTTTGTTTGAATGAGTTTACACATTTAATCACCTCCAAAGGTTATCCCAATGGAGTGAACTTTCTTCTAGTTTGATTACTTTTCCTTGGTGGCCCTCTTTGATTATCTTGACCTTGATTTGTTTGTTGGTTATTTTGAGGATACACAATTTGGTTGTCTTGTGTGTTGTTTTGAGGATAGTTTGTTTGAGATATTTGAACATTATTTTATGGATTTTTAGGAGGTTGTATGTTTCACACAAATTTGGCATCAACCACTCCATTGTTTGTAACGTTCTTGTTCTTTTCCCATAGTTTAGGTTTGTCATTAGAACTAGAAGCTTGATCCTTGTTGTTATAGAGTTTACTAATTCCCCTTGCTATGAGATCTCTTTCGATGATTTCTTCAAAAAAAATAGGACATAACATGGTGAGTTGATAGCTAATGTCCCCTTGAATGTTAGAGACAAAGATCTCCACTAGTTATTTTTTTAGAATGAGCCACTTGCACTCACTATCTTTGTGCCTCCATCTCTATAGGTATGAAGCAAAGGATTCTGCTTGGTTTTGTTTAATCTTATATAGGTCAGGGACCGTTATGTCTTACTCTGTTATAGGAGAATTGGTTAACAATTTTTTCTAATAACTCATCAAAGGTTTTGATACCAGATGGTAGATGAGAGAACCATTCAATGGCTACACTATCGAGACTTCGTGGGAAAAGCATCATTAAGTAGGATTCATTATTTTGTACATCCATGTAAGCTACCGAAAATTCTCATACGCATTATATTGGATCTCCTCTTCCCTTATATTTTTCGAATTTGGGTATCTCAAAGTTCTTAGGGAAGGGTATAATGGATATGGACATATGTCTTGTAGAGCATAAATCTTCTTCAATTTTCCAAGTTGAATGTATGATATTCTTTGGTTTAGGTTTTGGATTTGTAGGGTTACGCTATCACTTGGTTCATTCGTTCGATGAGGAGGGATGTTATAACCTTGCTTCCCCACAATTTTTTGTGTGTTATATTGTGGGGTTTGTATATATGAGGGCCCTTGGGCCATATTGTGAGTGTAGGATGATGGATTGGGTCCTTGAGGACCGATTTGAGTGTTGTGTTATGGAGACCAATTAGACTTGATCACAAAATCTTCATATTATTTTTCACTAAATAATTTGTTTCACTTATTAATTTATTTATGTTGCACTTGTATCTAAAAGGTGGTTATAAATAAATATTAAATGTTGGAAGTGATCAGGTATAGTTTTATCTTATAAAATTAAAAGATGGCTGAAAATGTTAAATGTACTTGCCCAAAAGAAAATATTTTATTGGGTGCACGAGGCACAACCAATGGACACACTTCATTTGTAATTAATGGGACATGTGTGGGAGAATATTAGAACACTCGGTGATGAGTTTTCAGAGTAGTAAGTCTTGAAAAACATTAGCAAAAATTTGTAGAGCAGTGATTGGAAAAACGCAGGAAGAGTTGCAATACATGTAGCAAAGGTTGTGTAAAAAAAATGTTGTTGCAGGTTGCAGTGGTTGTTGCTTGCTTTGTAAAGGTTAGTTATTGGATTTTTATAATATATTGGACCCTGTGTTGGTGGATGTAGCCCGATTTTAGGTGAACCATGTTAAATATTTGTGTTCTTCTTTTGTTATCCATAATTTTTATGTTTTATTTCTTTGTTTTATAGATCAAATCTGCATTTAACTAATAGATATCTACCTTCTAACCCTAACAAGTGGTATCAGAGTGAGTTATGGTTAGCTATCCTTTGTATGAATATCTCATAGTCGAGTGGGAGTCTCACGGTTGAGTGGGAGTCTCACAGTTGAGTGGGAGTTATGGCAGATGAGGGTAATTTAAAGGTTGACAAGTTCAATGGGAAAAACTATCAATTATGGAAGATGCGGATGGAGAACTATCTCTATCAAAAGGATTTATGGTGGCCATTGGAAGGAAAATCCAAGAAACCAACAGCTATGTCTGATGAGGATTGGGATATTCTAGACAAAAAGGCACTTAGCAGTATTTGCTTATGTCTGACACAATTAGTGGCATTTAACATTTCAATAGTGAAGACAATTGAAGAGTTGATGCAAACCCTGGAAAAATTATATGAAAATACTTTCACTTCAAATAAGGTATTTCTTATGAAGTGTTTATTTAATATGAGAATGGTAGAAGGTGGGTCAGTTGTTGATCATTTAAATGAGTTTAATATGGTTACCAATCAATTAACTTCTATAAATGTAAACTTGAATGAAGAAGTTAGGGCTCTTTTGATTCTTTGTTCTTTGCCTAAAATCTAGAATAGCTTGGTAATTATGGTTAGTAATTCTATTTCTGGTTCAAATACACTAAAGTTTGATAATATTGTTGGTGTTTTTTTTAGCAAGGAAATTCATAGGAAAAGCTCAGGTGGTACATCCACATTAGCCAGTGTTTTGAATACAAAAAGTAGGGGTAGAACAAAGGAGAGAGGAAATAATTCTGGAGGTTGTGGTAAGTCACAAGGAAAATCAAAAGACAAGAGGTCCCAATCCAGAGACAAGAGGGATTGTTGGTACTATGGTAAGCTGGGTCATTTAAAGAAAGATTGTTGGTCTTGAAAAAATGAAGGAGACAAAAAAGAACGCAATAAAGAGGCAAATGTGCTAATTAATAGATCTGATGAGGATGCTTTGATTCTTTCCCTTGATAATGTTGATGATTCTTGGGTGTTAGATTCAGGGGCTTCATTTCATGCTACACCCCATAGAGGTTATTTTCGTGATTATGTCCAAGGGGATTTTGGGCTGGTTTATTTGGGAGATAACGAACCTCATCAAATTTTTGGAAAGGGAAGAATCAAGATTAAGTTGTAGAATGGGAATCATTGGCTACTACATGAGGTAAGGCATTTTCCAAGGTTAAGCTGAAATTTAATTTCAGCAAGGCAACTAGATGATGAAGGTTGTGTTGTTACATTTAGTGATAAAAATAGGAAGGTTACAAAAGGTTCCATAGTGGTAGCAAAAGATGTGAAAGTAGGCACCTTATATCTTTGTACAGGTCATATTGTTACTTCTAATTTAGCTATTGCAAATAAAAATCAAATAGGCAAGTTGCTGGAAGAAATAGCTACAGCAGTTGTTGTGGGTTCGACAATAGTTGTTGTGGGTTCTGTAATAGTTTCAGGAATAGTTGCTATAGGTCAGTAGGTAGAAAATCAGATACTTGTTGTAGGTGAAACAACATTGTGGCATAATAGACTTGGGAACATGAGTGAAAAAGGTATGAAAGTTCTTCGTTCAAAGAAAGTTTTACCAGGTCTAAACTGTGTTACTATGGATTTTTGTGAAAGTTGTGTGTATGGAAAACAAAAGAGAGTTAGTTTTCTCAAGGATGGGAAGAAAAAGAAAGATGATAAATTGGATCTTGTGCATATGGATGTATGGGGACCGACTCGGGTATCTTCTCTTGATGGCTCTCAGTATTATTGTTAGCACTTGGATTTTGCACCCTGTTGAATATAAAATTCAACAATCCAATGTAACATGGGAATGACCTCAAAACTATAAAATTTATACAAGATCAGACCTTTGGAAAAAGGTCGGCTTCCTATGCTGGCTGTATCACCTATACTACTGGTTTTTGTAAAGTAAAGTGAGAAGGTTACTTAAAGAAAAACAGAATTGGTAGAAACTAATCCCTATGGTGATACACGGAACTGACAGAAATCATGAAATGAAAACAAGATGAACATACAGTGGAAAACTAATGGTAGCTATTTCATTTACTCAACATAAACTCTATGAACTTATACATCATTCTTGAAAAGGATTAATTTGCATATGTATCTTAAGAAGGAAAGATGAATTTCACAACTTTAAAGTTCAAATGCAGATTTAGAAAAAGCACAGTTCAAAACTTGCATAATTTGAAAGACAAAAAATGAAAGTAGTATGAATACTAACACCGGTTTCCAAGGTAATCTCTATATTTCATATTCCAAAAATCCAAATGAGTTACAAAGCATACATCAACTAAGAAAGTATTTAAGAAAAAATCACTAACTCTCCAGAATGCATAATCAGAACTACTTTACAAAGAGGCAAATATGCCCTATATACAAAAGTCCCAGCCCCTAGGGCTTACAAAAATATCAGCCTCCAGAAAGATCCGCCCCTAGATCTTTTATATGAAGTTAATGCTGCATTAAACATGTATCCCTGTTGTCCATGTCGGTGAAGGGTTGCTCCAGAAATGGCCTCTTTGATATTTTGCAACAATCGCATTAACTTCTGGCCCCCGTGTCCACCCTCGAACTTCCATCAGAGCTGCCTTGCATGTTTCTGAGTGCTATCATAAATGTCGATCCACTCCTGCCAGTCAACATCACAGTTTTCCTTACAGTCTCATCCTTTCTGTTCTCCTATTCTAGACCCTTCCGCAAGTTGACCTCTTCTAGAAACAACATCAAATTTTCCCATTAGATCTCCACACCATTGCTTCACCAAGCTACTCCATCGCTTTTGATCTCAGAGTAGATCCATGTTTTCTTACATTCTATTGATCTTCTTTTCAGGGGTAGTCAATCAGTCAAATGGATAATGGTTCACCTTTAGTTCTCTCTAATTGGTTGAACTCATGCCATGTAGATTCCCAAACGGTCAAAGTTCACTTCATCAGAATCGCATGTCGGTGAGACACTAGCCATGTCTCCCCAATGCGATTACACCTCATAGCAGCTATTGGCATAACACGTGACGGTCGGAAAGACCTCATAGAGAGTGGCCAAAGTCATATCAACATCCACAGTGGTCGCCGAGACAATCGCTATCGGCCAGACATCATAGCAAGCCCCTAAGAGTTATACCGTTGTGTTCCCGTTGGCAAGACATCCAAATTCAGCAAGACATCTTTCAGTCGGAAGGAGGTCATAGTGAACGCTAAGAGTCCTACCAATATCCTTTTCCATGGGCAAGTTGATCGCTATCGACAAGACTCCCCTCAGTTGGCAAGAGATTATACCAAATCCCCCACCTTTCAACGAGACTTCCATTATCAGCGAGATATCATGCCGAGCTCAACTTCTTTCGGCGAGACCACCGCTTGTCAACCAGAGGTCACACCAAAGGCATAACCTTCGGCGAGACAAACAAGCATCGACAAGACATCTCGCCGAGCTCAAAAAAATTTGGCGAGCTTAGACCACTTGTGCACAATGGTCGGTGAGATACCATCGGGTCGAGGAGACTTCTCCTCGAACTCAAAATATTATACCCAAGGCACCTTTCTCTCGGCAGGAATTTCCCCATTCAACTAGACTTTATGCCGAAGGAAAACTCTCTTGGTGAGACCACCCTCATTCGGCGAGACATTATGCCAAAAGCTAAACATTACATTTAGACCTTTCATTTCGGTGAGACCTCACCCCGTCGGTGAGACATCACAGCGAGAGCACCAAATTTTTCCGAGACCTCTGTCTTTCGGCAAGACTTCTCCCATACGCCGGCCATTTCAGCGAGACCATTATGGTTCGGCAAGACCTCATGCTAAAGCCTTCATCTCTCGGTGAGCTCAGACCATTTCGGGGAGACCACCAATAGTCAACGAGACCCTGCTTAGTCGGCAAGACCTTTCGCCGAGCTCAAACATTATACCGAAGGCACTATCCCTTCGGTGAGATTCCACTTGGTCGTCAGGACTTCATGCTGAATTCAACCTTTCGGCAAGAATTCTATTTTTCAGCCAGACCTCATAGAGATGATGTCTCCTTTTTCCAAGACCTCCTTTTGTCGGCGGGACCTCATAGCAAACACAAACCACTCTCCCCAATGCTAGCCTAGTGAACAACTGTCGGCGAGACATCCCAAGCAGAGAGAGATATAAAAATTTACAGCGACTGAGATGTCTTGGTGACCTGAGGCAAAAGTTAATCCATTTGGCCATCATGAATACTTGAAAAATAGACCCCTGCCTGATTTAGCCCGTAGGTGAAAATTGGGCAACAATTATGTCACTTTTATTGATGATGCAACAAGGAAGGTATGGATTTATTTCCTTAGGAATAAATCTAATGTATATGAAACTTTTAAAAAATGGAGAAGCTTGGTTGAGAATGAGACGAGTAAAATGTTGAAATGTCTCATATCTAACAACGGTGGTGAGTATTGTAGGAAAGAGTTTGAAGATTATTGTTCCTCTAATGGTATTTGTAGGAAGAAAATGGTTCCAAGGACTCCACAAGAAAATGGAGTGGCTGAGTGCATGAATAGGACAATAATGGAGTGTGCAAGGAGTATGAGATTTCATGTTGGGCTACCTTTAAACATGTGGGAAGAGGCTATAAACACTATTGTTTATTTGATTAATAGAGGTCCCTCTAATCTTTTGGGTTGTGGTATTCCAAAGGAAGCATGGACAGATAAGAAGGTGAGTCATTCTTTTCTCAACACCTTCAGTTGTGAAGCATTTGCACATGTAGATTCTGAAAATAGAACCAAGGTTGATGCTAAGTCATAGAAATGCATATTTATTGGGTATGAAATTGGTGACTTTGGTTATAGGCTTTGGGATTTTGAAAATAAAAAAATTGTAAGAAGTAGAGATGTCATATTCAATGAGAAAGTGTTGTACAAAGATTAGTTGTAACAACATGAGAAGAAAGAAAATGATTATGTAGTGCTGGATAATACTCCAAATAGTGATGTTCCAATGGTTCCTCATGCTCCGCAACAACAACAACAATAGCAAATACCACAAACTCTAGTGAATTTTAGATGATCTTCAAAGATAAGTAGACCTTCGAAAATGTTTTCTCCCTCTTTGTATTATATTTTATTAACTGATGTTGGTAAACTAAAATGCTATGATGAAGCTATGTAGGTGGATTCCAAGGTTAAGTGGGAGCATGGAATGGAAGAAGAAATGGACTCCTTGCTGAAAAATCAGACTTGGGAATAAGGCAAGCTACCTACAAGTAAAAAGGCTTTACCAAACAAATGGGTTTATAGGTTGAAAGAGGAGATGGAGGTAAGAAAAGATTTAAAACTGGGATAGTTGTAGAAGGATTTGCACAGAAAAAAGGCATAGATAAAAGGTGTTTGATTTTTTCTCTAGTTGTTAAAATGACTTCTATTTGTATTGTTTTAAGTATTGTGGCTACTAAAGATTTGCATTTAGAACAACTTGATGTTAAAATAACCTTTCTCCATGGTGATTTGGAAGAGGAAATATATATGGAATAGCCAAAAGGATTTGAGGTCAAAGGCAAGGAGAAATTGGTGTGTAGATTAAAGAAAAGTTTATATGGTTTGAAGCAAGCACCCTGACAATGGTATATTAAATTTGATACTTTTATGGATGAGAATGGCTACAACCCGTGTAATTCAAACACTTGTGTTTACTTTAAGAGGTTAGATGATTATAGCTACATTATTTTATGTTTATATGTTGATGACATACTAGTAGTGGGGTCTAACATGGATCACATAAGGGAGTTAAAACAATAGTTAGCAAATTCATTTGCTATGAAGGACTTAGGGGTAGCAAAAAAAATCCTTGGTATGAAGATTACTGGAGATACACTACAACAAATCCCTATGATTAGCTCCCTTTTTTGCTTCGTTTTTTGCTTCCACCCACTGTTTTAATGTATTTTTCTCTATTTTTTTTAAAAAAATTGGCGCTATTTATCAGGATGGCACTATTTTTGGCATTTTTTGCATTGATTAGAACAAGTAGGTGCTAAATTAGGTGCAAATTAGCACCTAAATTAGTGCCTAGTTTAGCGTTGACTTTAGCGTCAACTTTAGCGCTGACTTTAGTGCCGAATTTAGCACCTAATTTAGCGCCTATTTTAGAGCCTACTTTAGTGCCTAATTTAGCACCTAATTTAGCGCCTAATTGAGTGCCTAATTGTTCTAATCTAGCAGGGATTAAGGGTTAAGGGATTAGGGGTTATGGTTTAAGGGATTAAGGGTCAAAAGATAAGGGATTTGGGGCTTAGGGATTAGGTAGTTTAATGGTTAATGGCTTATGGATTATGGTTGATATTATGTAATCTCTATATAAACTTTGATAAAAAATAATAAAGGTATGAGTGGAAGGGTGTACTGAACTTTGTTGGTGTAACTTTTGAGCTTATGAATGAAATAGAACATCTTATTATCAAATATTCTCCATGACTATGTTATCATTATGTATTTTTCTTATGTTTTCCATACTTATTTCTTCTTATATTTGAATGAATATAAGTTATTGAGCCTCAATATTGTGCTTATGTGAATGAATATATTGATACAGTAAAGCATTTACTGTGGATGTTTTCAATTACATGTTCAAAACTATGTTCAACATAAAAATGGAAACTATTTAAAAATAATAAAGTTAACAAAGTTGTTTATTTAAATAATTGTGAGTTACGTGCATTAATATTTTATTAACTTTTGTTTCTTCACAAACATATGTTGATACAAAATGAATGGAAGAAGCATCCAAGTAATCCTAATTTTTTCTGCCAACAATTCATACCAAAGATTGAACAATTTAAGGATATTGCAATAGGTAATTTGTATCAACACAAATAATATTACTGAAGCATTTCAAAGTTTAGGCCATAAGAATCATCCTTTTTAAAACATGGATTGCAAATAATTCTAAAAATTTAGAAGTCTTGGTCATTAACATTATTGTCTGCTACAATGTCATCTAGTGTATCATTGTCAATGTTCATATGTTCTTTCAGTATTTAATATTATCATCATCCTCTTCTTCACTTGCATCATCTTCATCATCATTGAAATTTGATTGTAGATCATCTATATTGTTACCAAATGTATTTAGATCATCATTTTCTATACCATCCATATTGTTGTCTTCCATAACATCATCTAACTTCGGATTGTTGTCTTCTTGTGCCTGAACATAACCATCTTCAACATCATCATGGATGTCAATTTCTTCGATGTTCTCTAATCCCTCTCTCTCATTTTTTTGGCCATCATTGTTTTCCTCAGTATCCACTAATGCATCATCAAATACATGCCTTAATCTTGGATCATAATGTATGACAAATATCCATTTCGGGTCCAAAATATCTTCATAGAAAAATACCTGCACATGAACGACATACATATATTAGACGTATGTTATAACAATTTTATTGATTAATAAACACATGTATATATTCGTAATAAACTATGAATTAATAGATTAATGATCACTATTGCTTCTTGTTTGAGTTAAAGAAATACTTGCTCACAATGAATTGGTAGAATATAAGGCTCCTTATCCTCCAGTAGGAAGCATGAGGAATCTATAGAAAACAATCCACTATGGATATCATGTCTTTGTGTCCTCTCAAATGCTTCATACCATATACACTTAAAAATACATTTAAAAGAGTGGTAATCCAACTCAATAATTTCTTGTATTTTCCCAACATATTGTAGATTCCCTTCAATTATATTCTTATCTTTTGACCTTGATCGACTGGATTGCTTGAACTCAACCATGATGCCACAATCAAAGGATCGTCTCTTTACATCTACACTTTCTACACAATAATGTTGACCATATGCCTACATTGTTGGATATTTCCTTGCCTGTGAAAGACCATTTATTTCAATGAAAACAAATATAATGATGAATATTAAAATAGTTAATAGTGTCAAAACTATAAGGAAACAACATTTTGTAAAATTCCAATTGTACCTTTCTTTCACATCCTCTAGACATGTTGATTTCATCTTTTGTTATGTTTGAATCTATACCTACATCTTCTATTTGATTTTGAATTTGTTCAATAACCCATTCTAGTGTGCAATCTTTTCCCCATTCCCCAAGAAGATCAGTGGTAAGTGGAGTATTCCTTGGGTTCAATCTCTTAAACTGTCTCCTTGCTTCTAACACTTCTTCTCCCTTTTTATCATACATATCAATCCATTTGTTCATAAAGTCCATGTGGTACAGAATGAACTTGTCGAGTATAGCACTTTTGTCTATACCTATTACATGTCAACATGTTTATTTCAAACTTCAAATGTCATGATGTTAATTTGACAAATAAATTACAAAGTAAATTAATGATTGCAAGAAAAACAACCACACTGATCATGAATTTACTTACTAATTTCTACTTAAACACCATTAGATTGTGATTTTTATCCATCAATAATATTTGATGCTCATTCTTCATCCTAGAAGTGTGGCCCATCTTCAAAATCCTTACCAAGGAATTCACATAGGAAGAAAAATGTTTCATTCAATACATACCCTTCAGCCATGAAACCCTCTAGATGTGCCTTTTGTCGAACATATCTTTTTAGATTTTTCAATATACTTCTCAAAGAAAAACATCCACCTCATTGATTCGACACCTGCCACTTCAATGTCATCGACTAGGTGTATAAGTAAATGGACTTGTAGCTCCATGAAACTTGTAGGGAGCTCCTTCTCAAATACATATACAATTTCTACAATTTTCTTCTTCCATTTTGGCACTTCACATTCATGGATATCCTTGGAGGTCACCTGCCTAATATAAGAATAGTAAATTAGTATGAACCTTTAGTCAAAAATTAAAATGCAATATAATATCTCTATGTGTCTCACACATGAACATTTCATATAACCGCATACCTTGTAAATGCTGACAATCGACTTATGGCATTCCTTAATTCAACTATAAGACAAAAATCCCCCCAATTTCCAATGGCATGATATGCTATCAAACACATTTATGAAAAGGTCATCAGTAATTTTTTCTCACACAACAAAATATCAAAATATATTTAGTACTTAATCAATGTTACCAGTAAATGTTAAATGATGATATATAATACCTTCATAAAATTATGAAAATCATGTGTTTTAAATCATGTGATATGTCCATCAACTGTAAAAGCTTTAGCCAATGAGGACCCATAGCCAATAGGTGTCCTTATTAAACGGTTGACATTTTTTAGTTGGTCTAGCTCTTTTTTTTTCAAAATCCATGGAGCTTCTGCAAATGTTTCATTTTCCCTATTTGGCCACAAATGTTTTCTATCAATTTTGGTACACGGAAGAGAAATATCTCTCCTCAAAGACAAGGTGTCCTCTTTGTCTGATATATGTCGAAATATAGAATCTAGGACATTTTTTAAGATGTGTATAGGATCTAATAGGTGAGATATTAATAGATCCTTCCAGTAAGGGAGCTCATAAAATATGGATTTCCTTTTCATTCCTTCTAGCATATTAACTACAACTTGTTTTGGTTCTTCAATTGAATCACCTCAACCAAAAAAATCCTCTCAATCTTTCAATTCAGCATCTCCATACTTCTTAAGCCAATCACTTGGACCCATAATCATGGGAGGACCTCTATTTTTAACTTTTCCATCAAATTGATCCTTCAGGGGATTTCTAAACTTATGATCTAGTGGTAGAAAAACCTTGTTGTTTGCGTAAATAAATTTATGTAGATCTTTAGAATCACCCTTGAAATTTTTCTACACATCTTGTACATGCAAATATCCCCTTTGTTTGAATCCCTGCAATTCAATAAGTAATGTTAATAACATCAAAAAAATAGTATAAAACTAAGTATGAAAGTTGGGATGAAAATAAATTGAGTGTAAATATAATTTGTAAATATTTAATCTTACTAGAACAAACACCAAGTCCTTGGAAATCATGAATAGTCCAACATAGCACACCATACAACATGAAGGACCTATTTGATGGAGGACATGATATGTCATACATTGTTATGCCTTTCCATAGTATTTGCATCTCATTAATAAAAGGTGCAAGATAAACATCCATGTTTTTAACTTGATGTTTTCTTAGAACAATGAGATTCAGCATAAGGTGCTCCTTTCTAACACTCATCCATGGGGGAATATTGTATACTATCAATCTGACTGGCCAAACACTATAATTTGAGCTCGGGAAAGAGAATGGGCACACTCCATCAATTGCAAGACCAAACCTAATACTACGAGGTTCATCTTTGAATTTTCTTGGCCATTTTTCCTCTATGTGTTTCATTGCTTTGGAGTCGACCAGAATTTGCATGAATCCATCTTTACTCCTATTCTTTGCATGTCATTCCATCAATTGTGCAAGTGACATGCAACGAAACATTCATTGAATTCTAGGTATAATTGGCATGTGATGTAAAACCTTCTTTACAAATGTAGCACCTTGTACATTTGTACAATATCTCTTCTCTTTGCATACAGGGCATTCTACCTTGTTTTGATATTCATCTCTGTATAAAATTCAATCATTTTTACATGAATGAATTTGCTTATATTCAATCCCCAACTCAACCAACAACAAACGTGCCTCTCTACAAGTTGATGGCAACACATTCTCTTCAGGGAATATTTTAGTTTTAACTGCCTTGTAAGATTTCCAGAGATTAAATCAATTGAATGTTTGACTTATGATGAACATGTTTGATATGTCAATCTATACTAGGACTATTTATATACAATGTATGGTTTTAAAATCCCCTTAAATAAATATAAATGAAGATGATTTTTTACGAATTATGTACACCAATTGACAATGCAAAGTAAGAAATAGATTTCAACTCACTTCAATAGGGTAGTGAATCCTTTGTCTGACCAACCAAATAGTGACTTGATTTCTAATAATATTAATGTGCATGCCAATTTTGAGGTTCTACTTGCACCCGATTTGAACATGGGTGTCTTTGTTGCTTGCTTGATGGAGTCTTTCAAGTTGTTATCATCAACATTACATTGGTGGTAATTACCCCTACTATCATCATTAATGTTAACCATATAATCATTATTGTCATCACTGTTTCCATCCCCAAAGAAACCTGTAAGAATTTAATTCAATTCTTCTTCATGCACTACATTTTCACTATCATGATCATCATCATTAGGGCTAGGTGGCAAGTCATCAGTGTATGTGAATCTCATCGGCTCTTCAAATTTCTCAGCTAGTAGTATTCTCTTCAATATTGCTCTTTTCACCCTAGTATTGTTTAAAGGATGGTTTGGATAATAACCCGGTTGGATCTTGGGTATTAGTATGTGTTTCGTCAACATCTTCTACCTATCAATAAATACAAGCATTATTTAACGTTTGGAAATAATTGGATAAATCATAAATGTATCAATTTCAAAGAAATATAATCAAATATAGCTTAAAAAATAAAAATAAAAATTGTATGAACATATATGCATCAATTGAATAAAGGAACATTATTTTATATACTACCTTTTTTATAAGATAATTTAAATAAAACATAATTTCGACAACATAGTTTATAAAACATCAGTCCACACTCATTTATTATTCTTTTGTTTTTTGCCCTTAGGAACATCCTTAGGGAGACCTCGTTCTTCCCTTTTCTTTCACGTAGGAGTGTGTTTTAAGAAGAGATAATCAATCAATAACTCATCCCCAATCGTAAGGTCCATAATAGCCTCAACCATTATCAATCTATCAACCTCTCTTTTCATATCTCCATCTTTATCATTTATAACCTCAACAAATTGACAATTCGGTCTTCCAGTAGGGTCCCTTCCCTTACTACTATTTATAAATCCTACAATATTTGTGTGTGTGTATACATGTCCATCTATATACATAATATGACCTCTATTCATTTCTTTTCCACTTTCCAACTAGAGATGATGTGTATACATATTTGAATTTAGACCATATGTTGACATGTTAGGCTTATATTCTACTATCCTTCTCCATTCACCACTGTAATATGATGGACCATAATATGACATTAATCTCCTAGTGGTTTGTTCTAAATTGTTTCTATGTTTATATCCCACATGTATATTTTGGACAATAAAGAGTCCTAGATTTGCTCCATGAATATTGGAGGGTTGTATCATGTAGTTGTATCCCCAAAATTGAAACACCTTGTACACTCTAGGTTGTTGTTGATCACTAGGCCAAGCGCAATATAGTCGATGATCAAATGTCTCTTTGTAAATTTATCTCAAACTCAGGGGAAAGTCATCATCTCCATCACATTCATTCTTATAGGGTATGTAGTCCACCTTTCCCTTGTCTTTAAGAAAATTATGCATCTTTAAACTGGTTCTTGTTCTGTTACTTATTTTCATCAATTCCTCATCTTCTGAGCTAGAATATTGGCACATATATTTTGTTAGATGTATCATCTAATAAATGATCATTTCCCTCTAGGATGGAATTTAGTGATCCAGGTAACTTTAAACCAAGAACTTTATCTTGCAAGTATCCATTAAGAAAAAAATAATATAAAACAATGTTTAAACAAAGTGTACATGTTATTTATATCAAATTGGAAAATTCCTTACCACAATTCCTATTGGATTTGAATCAATTGTAGGAGGCATACTACTACTAGAAGCTCATCATATATGTAATGTCTTTGTACAATCACTCGTTTGAATTGTTTCTTTCCATGACATACAGAACATCCACAAACGACAATTTTCTCAAAGTATTCATCCCATGTACTATAGTCTTGACCAACCTCTTGTTCAATGCAATCATTTGTTGTGTCTGTAGGATCCATTGTCATATCCTCTTCCACCCACTGTCCTCTACGTGATTTAACAGTTTTCGGTCCACGTCCATGTACATATCTTGTTCTTTTGCTAGTTGAATGCCCAGGCTTTGCATTTGCTCCAATCTACATCTAAAATAATCAACAACATGCATTAATTTATGTCAAGATTGGATAATACATTATAAATTTCAATAATACTATGAAAAAAGATGGACGTATCAAAAAATGCCATCAGATCATTTTTTCCTAAGTTAAGTCAAAATTTGAGTACCTAATGTCCTGCTTCATCCATTGTGTCATCATTTGATATGACACAATCTATTGTCATGGCCTCATTTGGCCCCTATAATACACAACATAGTAAATAATGTTTAGTACACCAATTGTATCATTTCAACGAATATGCTATCCAACACAAAACCTCACTTTAGTCATATATTTGACATATTGATATCATGTTTTGGCCATCCTAATTTTCAAACTTTTCCCTTGAACATAGAATCACATTTAATCACCATTCTTGTGCATTTTCAACCAATAAGTTTGACCTCAGAGGCCTCATGGACAAAAAAATGACTTTATCTCCTCTATGTTGTAGCATTTGTGAATTCATATACACCTTCCTCCTTTGGTTGAGGTTTCTTTCTCTTCTTACCTCTATTGTATCTGTAGAATTTGTTGTCATATCTATTTCCACCCACTTTCCTATCTACAATTTAGTAGTTCTACGCTATCCACGTCCCCTCTCCATGGCCTCCTTTGGATCCTCTAATACACAAAAATGACAATAGTCACATAACAGCTATGCACCAAGAGAATATTGTTGAAATTATCTTGTTAATACACTCGCTTTTCATTAAGACGGACTATGAAAAACAAAATAGGACATTGCAACATTTTGCTCTTCACAAAAATTTTACACGTGAAATCTTGACAACTAGAGCTCAAATCTTATGATTACAACATGACTACAAATTCACATCAAAAAGACATTTATTTACAAGCTGACTACAAATAAAACCTATTACTAATAATTTTAGTTGAACATCCCTTCCATGGTCCCTTGTTATCCTAGATGAAAGAAAACCTATTACTAATAATTTTAGTTGGTTCTCTACCTTACACTTCTTCCACAAATTCATTAAAATCGTAGATATTTTCTCTTTGAAAACTAGAGATTGGATTCCTTATTCTTGATTGAAACCTACTTTAGAATGGAATGATGAGATCTAACAAAGTGTAAAAACATGTCAAAATATGTAATATATGCATGGATAAAGGAAATAGACAAATATATATATGATAATACATGGTGAATGATCTATCAATAATACATTAAATAAGGGTGGGTTAGTGGAATCAAAGAGATTACACAAAAAAATCCCAAACCCTAATCAAGATAATAGCAATGAAAAATAGATAAGGGGTGCATCCAATCCCAATAAAGTATAAAATGAATCATATCTACTTAAAAATGTTAGATTTATAACCTTAATGTAGAAGGATAAATTCTAAGGATGAAACTTGAGTGTGTTTAAGAATATTTGGTTCATGAATTTGTGTAAGGAAAAATAACATGCCTCACATAAATATCCCAAGTAAATTAATTAAATCAAAATGAATAAATAATATAACCTTCCCAGGATAAAGAGTTGAGAGTAATAACACCACTAAAATAAATTCTCAAAATTAAATAATAAAAATAATGGTATTTAGCTCTAGGTTCAATGAAGATATGACTATGCTAGACATTGCTAAGTGATTTATTAGTGCAACAAAAACTAGGACTATAAAAAACTATCTCAAAACTATAAAAATTCATGATTCTTCATTCCAATACACTTCCATGGATATGGAATTGATCTTAGTGCATAAAAATATGAACCTACATGTAGAACTAAACCTTAACTATAGATCTAATCTTCATTGAATTGGATGTCTATAATTTTTTATCTTGATGTCTACAACCTATGTCTAAGAGGGGTCGTGTTGATAGACATTATTGAGGATTTTGTTAGGCTAGGATATTTCTCCTTTAGTTAAACTCCTATTACTAATTTAATGATACAAATAAATGATTGAAGACAACAGGGAAGCTAGGTGCTAAATGACAACATTTTATCCAAATTGGCATAGCTAGGTGCTAAATTAGGCACACTTTGTGCCACCTTTGGTGCCCCAAAGAGATTACATTATGGCTGAAATTCGGCGCTAAGTCAGCATTAACTACGCTAACTTTAGCGTTGACTAATGAATCAAAAACAAACAAACAAAAAATCTTGCATGAAGGAAACGGTGGAAAGCAAATAAAATCAGAGGAGATGAGGGCATCGCAGTCATGATTGTATTTTCTGATGTATTTTATTGTTCTCACTTGTTGATACATCTTCATCACCTCTGGCTACCATTGGAGAGCTTGGCTTGAGTTTTTTGGAAGCCATACCCGCAGGTTTTTGGAGCACACTTTCTGAACAACAAATTGGGTAAGTTCTTTGCCATGAGTCTTGCATTTCCCTCTTAAATATATGTGAGAAGAAGCTCGATTCAAGCTCATTTGAATGCAAAATGATGCAAATTCATGTTTCTATGTACTTCAAATGCAAGCTTTTGTGTGTTAGGTTTATGATCCTTTCATTTATGAGGCCCCTCTTGCATTTGTGGTCGCGGCTCCATACTTGGTTCTCCTCATTTTTCCTATTGATTCTATGCATTTTTGTACATTTCATGTGTTTTTAGAAAGATGGGTTTTAAAAACCCTCGGTCATGAACTTCTTTTTCATGGAGAAAACACAAACTTAGGTTTTTCCTTAGCATAAAGCTACAGGCTCATTTAGCTCGAAACCCTAACATCATCATGGCATTTGTCTGGCTGAGTTTCATGACCACCTTTTGCATTATGAGCTTCATATTTTCTTGGCCATTCATTCTCTGTTTCTATAGCTCATGAAAAGTATGGCATGCAGATAGAAAATGTCAAGCAATAGAGGGAAGGGAGAAAAGAGAGCAGACTCTGGCTACAATGAGGTAATTCATTGTCAATTTATAGATTTGTAAATGTTTCCATTATTTCTTTGATTTTTAGTTTTTGGTTTTTTATTTCTAAATTTAAAAGAAAAAATTTATTTTATATATATAGGGACATGAGACTGACAAAGATAAAGAGGCATTGGCTTCCATATTGGGGGTAGAGGTAGTGAAAAAATTGGATGGTGTGGACTTGACAATGCTTGCCAAATACATAGAAAAATGATCTAGTAAATCCCCTGAAACATTGCAACCAAATCAACCATGTCAAAGGGCATCAATTGATTCCCCAACCAGTCTTGGATCAAGCAAAAGATCCAAGAGGAAATCAATAAAAATAAACTCTAAGAATGTGGAACATGGAGTAGAGACTTCTAATGTCCCAGGCACTCCTATGACACAGACTTCTTCCACCACGCCATGTTTTGCATCTTGCATTGGTACCTACGATACCAAGACAGAATACGATGTGGTTTCAAGGGAAGTCCAAATGACAAATGCTAGAAAAGTATTTGTGAATAGGTTGAAGGAATCATGCCTTCAACGGTTTAAAGACCATCTACATTTTCCATTCTCAAAGATACCCATGCACCTACAAAAAGTAGTTATCCATGACATGGAGACTGAACTTTGCATAGGTTGTTCTATAAAGAAGATAAAGCTATGAATGTCTCAAAACTGAAAGAGATTTCGATACAACCAAACAAAGAAAATTAAAAAACTCCCTCCCAAGCTAAGGCTCAAAAAAAGGCCAATTGATGTAAGTGTGAAATTATGGAAAGAGCTTGTAAAAGAATATGAGAAGTCTGATGTACGGAGGAAGTCTGGTGAGGAGAGTACACAGGTATTTGAATTTACTTATAAGATTATATCAAATTTATTAAATGATTTTTAAATTTTATTTGTGCATAGTTAAATTGAATTAGCATATGTTTCAAGACAAGGCCTCCAAGGCTAGGCTTAACAAACTCTGTGCCACGCATCACAATGGCTAGAAAGGTTTGCAGGCCTTGATCTGTACATTTGTAAGTATATTTAATATGTTAAATGATATATTTTTTTATTTCATAGGAAAAAGTAAATGATTTCATATTAATTAGTTTAACTAGTCCATGTACCATGTTTTGACAGGAGGAGAAATATGGTCGGCATCCAAAGCAATTTGAAAAGGAAATGTTACAAAGAAAAAAGTGGACCGATTTTGTAATCTAGATGGAGAACGAGGTATCAATAGTTGACTTTCCATAACTTAGTTGGATATTGTTATGTTAATATGTCAATTTGCATTTCTTGTGTTGAGTTATTTATTGATGCTTAGGATGAGTTCTAAAGTGCTTCTCTGTTGGCCCTAGATCCCACTCAATTGTCCCATTATTTCATGTTGAGGAAAAAAATATTGTTTGCCTTAAAGGGCAGTGGGTGACATTCATGCCTTATTTTCATCGCATCTTTTAATTAATGGCCATGGTCTTTTAATATCTCTTAAGTGTCCTCATTTAAGTTATGAGTTGTATCATTAGAGTAATTTAGTCCCATGTTGATTTGATTTATCTTCTTTTCTCTCAAACATGGTATCTCAAGGAGCTCTTCCTTGGTATCTCAAGGAGTGCTTCCTTGAATTCATGTTGTCATTCTACTAAGTGATTCACATGCATCTTTTCCATCCTTTCTCATGATGTTTCCATTCTTTTAACATGTAAGAATGTTTTGATGCATCTCGGTAGGCATCCTATAGATCTAACACATCCTTGTAGAACTCCTTTTGCACCAAGGTCAAGTCATCATGGATTTCTAATGCATATTCCATGAAATCACCTATGTCATACCTTGCAGCCTTGTAGTATTCCACTTGATGTTTCAAGTGCTCAATTTCCTTCTTATGCCCTTCCATTTCTCATGGAATTTTAAGGATGTTTGATTCATTTGCTTTTGTTGTGCCAATAATTGCCTACATGCAGGCCTATGACTTGTATGATGATAAGTGTCATCAAACTAACTGTTTAACCCTTTGACTATTTTAACTCACGAATACTTCAATGATCTCCTATTCATGCTTTTTACCAACTATCTTTTGAATGCAGCCTTATCATGCATAATACTCACTCTTGTTGTAGCTTACTGCCTTTTCATGGTGTCTTGATAAGGAAAGTCCATTGTACACTGCCTCTGTTATGACAGTCCTTTCTCTCTATGCATTTAATTGTCATCATGGAATCTTTATACACCCTTTTTTGTTGAGCCCTATCACTTCATCCACAGAGCCTTCCATAAGGCATAAAACATGAATGTGGATTCTAGTCTTTTGTATCATCATCATAAAAACTACACTTTGACTGGACTATTCTTTCACTTCACAGACCTACCCCCTTATGTATATTTTACCATTTTTCATTCTTATGCATCTTTAAGTTGTGATATACATTTAACTATATCATTCAAGTAATCCATATCAAGTGAGTCTACCAGCACTCTAGAAGGGTCTAGGAAACTGTTGCATCCATCTCTATGTACAATGCATGGCATGATCTCCTCATGAAGACAAGAAACACCATTGGAATTCTCATTGCAACTTAGCATCTCATGGTTTCCCTTTGAATATCTACTCTACTTTTTTGTTCTTCAATTTGTTGCATGCATTGTATACCTTGTGTCTTGCATGGAACCCTTGATGCTTCCCCTAAAACCCATAATTAATACTAGTCCCAAGTTCAAAAAGCATGTATGATCTGCCATTGTAATACGTTGTCCATGGCATACCCTTACTTTGAAGATTGTATTGTTCCTTTTTCCCATTGTCTTTTCTTAACAGTGTTGTCCTTCTTTCACTTTGACAGGGTGTTTCTTCATCTTGAAGCATTTTTCATTGTTTCTAATCTCAAAACCCTCATTTCTGCCATTGTTTCTCTTCTTTTCATAAACCATTTGTCTTCACTACCCAAACATTCAGAGCTACTTAAATAAGAAAATCTATATGATTGTCTTCTATTGAGGCATATCCTACCATCCTTCATGAAAACCTTATGACAATCATGCACACACTGAGATATGGGTTTATTACTATACTTGCTACCTATTCCTCTAAAGGTGTTCCTCTAGATCAAGGCTCCAAAGGATGAGAATTGGTCAATACAAGACTTTTACCCAATGCCCACACTCTATCACTAACAGTGACAAGCAAAATTGATCCCATGAGATTATCAAACTCAAAGCAACACCTAGAAATGTGGATGGCACCTCGAAAAGTGGATGGAAAATCATAGAAGTCATTTTTACTTGCTACTCCAAGACACATTTCCAAACTATTTGCTCTCTCTCACATTTTGTATCTTGGACTATGCATTATCCTCATTAAATTGTCTTATCACTTGAACACCATAGTTGATGTTGCAACTTTGTCATTGAATCCCATGACATAAGCCTTGAAACTAAAACTATATAAATCTTTTAAAATGTTGTGTTGAGCTTCCCATGCTAACATGAATGGTTGTCATCTTGTGATTGCCCTTACTTTAATGTTTTCTATGCACCATTGATGCACAAGGGTTTCAAAACAGCATTAATAAGGCAACTGTCACTATGTTTTTTATCATTTTGTTATATCCTAAAGATTGTTTCCTCCTTTAAAAAATTATGCCCCTCTTGTACAACCTAGTCTCCATGTTGTCTCTTTATATGTCAAATATGGCAAAATGCATGCCACCATCTCATTTGGATTATAGTCATGACAAGCATGTCATACTACTTTCTTATGAACATTATTCTTACATCTCATAGGATTGTATTTTGCTACTGTCCTCACGTATCTAAAAGCACTTTTCCCTTTAAAACTGAACTCTTGTGTCATAGCTGCTCACTTGAATGATCCCACCACAATGCAATTTGTGTTGCAATTTTATTGTATTTATGGGCTAGAGTCTGAAGACATGGATCTTCTGAGCAAGATACATAACCAAACCATATTACATTGGTTGTACCATCTCGAAGAGAAGTATAAGAAATGACTACAAGGTTATGCTTCTAACATAACTTCACTAGGCAATGTCTCTAGAAATAGGGGATATGTCTCAATCTGATTGATAACATGTTCTATTTTTTGAGTAGGCCGGGAAATATCAAGTCAAATAAATGTCATAATTTCTAGAATGATATCATTGCAACATACCATGAGTCTTGAGGAAACCTATCCTGGTTCATGGGTATCTTTTTTGGCATGGTTGTAAACCCTAATGGTGTTGGTATTTCACCTATAAATGTCCACTCTCTCAGTTGTGGATGTGAGGTCTTCTTGGGATTAATAATGTCACTCCTAGGTGGGGTTTTGGGATGGTTTTGGATCCTTGGTTCAAGTCAACTTGCCCCCCAACACTGTAAGGATCAAATATTTCCATTTCAAACAATATAGAGTAATTGAGTAACATTCATTTCAAGTAAGGAGATGTGAGTACAAACGTCACATGAAATACCCATAACATGAAAACCAAGAGTTATCCATAAGAACTCCAGAGTAATTTCATATAACATTATCCAAGTAAATGCACCCTTAAGAGTGTTACGAATCATCTATTCCA
This sequence comes from Sequoia sempervirens, assembly GCA_007258455.2. Taxonomy (NCBI): domain Eukaryota; kingdom Viridiplantae; phylum Streptophyta; class Pinopsida; order Cupressales; family Cupressaceae; genus Sequoia; species Sequoia sempervirens. Next base: position 62,444 of record VDFB02309349.1, read on the forward strand.
ATGATACAATATACAAATCATTTACTCAAATGATACAATAAACAAATCATCTATTTCAATGATACAATAATCAAATCATTTGTTTCAACGATACAATAAACAAGTTTACATAAATGTTATATCCATGAAATAAAATTACAAGGTACAAATGGGCTATGCAAGCCATAAGGAAATATATATATATATATATATATTCATAACAAGGTATAACTCTGATCCTCATCCACCTCGACTCCACTGGTCTTCTCACGCTGAGGGAAAAGAGTGTGGTTAAGGTTCCTTTTCCACCCAACCACAAAGCACATGACTTCCCCGGGTTTCTTCCTATCTCGAAGAAATCCCCGACCCTGCTTGAGGAGCTTAGCAACCTGAAACAATACAACAAGAGGGAACTCTCGATGCAAGCTTGATGCCTATATGCATTCCTATACTAAGAATAACATATTTCTTGCAACATGAGGTGGCAGAGACCTATATAACATTTAATTCTAGGCTTTTTATTCTATCTATTTCAATGGTACATTGCTTGGCCAAGCATAAACATAAAATAAATGATAGTTTTAGAAAAGGTAAAACTATCATCTTTGTGGTTTCGATGCAATTCTGATGCCTATATGCATTCCTATACTAAGAATAACACATTTCTTGCAATAGGAGGTGGCAGAGACCTATATAACATTTAATTCTAGGCTTTTTATTCCATCTATTTCAATGGTACATTGCTTGGCCAAGCATAAACATAAAATAAATGATAGTTTTAGAAAAGGTAAAACTATCATCTCTGTGGTTCCACCTTTGGCATCCTATCCCGAAAGTCTACTCAAAATGAAACAAATAATGTACTTTCCACAAATTCCATTCAGTTTTACAACATTTACTCATTCAAGCATTTAATCATAAAACACCATTTATTGACAAGTTCTTAAATTGATTTGTATAAATATAATAACTTAAGGTATATGCAACTCACAAAAAAACTCCATAAGATTTCAAAGCATTTCATTCTTTCAAGATTAACTAATTTTCAATGAGTAAAAAAAAAACAAGTTTATCCAATGAGCTCTTTTTTCATGTGCAAGCAAGATACTCTTCATTCAATCTCTAATTGAAAAGAAGTAATAAAATAAAATAAATAAAAACAAATAATAAGAATACACTCAAATCAGCGTAGTATAAACTTCTAGAGGATTTCAGTCTAGACATTTCTTAAATTAAGTATTCATTCATAAAAAAAAAATACTCATTATATTTCTAAAGTTTTCAATTAATTTCCTAAGAATAATAATTCAACAGAAATGTAACACACTACTATTTTTTTTAATTCACTGTGTATTATTTTCTAATCACGTTGTATCACTCCCATTGGGAATAAAATGAGTGTATACATGATATTTCAAATTCTATCTCCATCTGAAAGATTTAGTATAATTAACCAAATGTTGTAAGCTTGAAATATAGACTCACTTCAATCAGCACTATGGATACATCCCATAGAAATTTGGAAATGTACCTCATCTAATATGGAGATTTATTCATTAAATATAGATAACTTGGTCATTTTCAGCCATGTCAATTCTAATTGTCTCAATTTTCAGAAACTAGGTTATTCCCAAGTACAATTAATTAAATGTACAATTATATTGAATTGCATGTATATATATATATATATGTTTACTCAGCAGTTATCAACTATGGTTTTAGCATTTTTATCCGTCTAAGTCAAAATTTTATACTATGGGTGTAAAACCATGCACATACAGATTCATCTACAGGCACATACATCGATATCACTTATTGTAACAAGTTTACACATAGATGTATCTTCAAATATTATATATATATACATACATATATATATATTTAATAAATGTAAATATATTATATACATGTGTATATAGATATATATAAATGCAATTCCCTGATTGAAGCTATACCAGATAGCGAATTTCCAAAGAAAACAATAGATTCAGTGATCTTTTGCTTTTGTAGATAAGAATTATATTGTGTTGGTTGTATATGTTTTAAAGGGGAGTTTGTTAGGCCGGCACCCCCATCTCGGAAAGGTGCTTCCTGTCTCGAAGTCTACTCAAAATGAAGCAAATAATGTACTTTCCACAAATTTCATTCAGTTTTACAACATTTACTCATTCAAGCATTTAATCATAAAAGGCCATTTATTGACAAGTTCTTAAATTGATTTGCATAAATATAATAACTTGAGGTATGCAACTCACAAAAATATTCCACAAGATTTAAAAGCATTCCATTCTTTCAAGATTAACTAATTTTCAATGAGTAAAAAAAAACAAGTTTATCCAATGAGCTCTTTTTTCACGTGCAAGCAAGATATTCTTCATTCAATCTCTAATTGAAAAGAAGTAATAAAATAAAAAAATAAAAACAAATAATAAGAATACACTCAAATCAGCGTAGTATAAACTTCTAGAGGATTCCAGTTTAGACATTTCCTAAATTAAGTATTCATTCATAAAAAAAACTACTCATTATATTTCTAAAGTTTTCAATTAATTTCCTAAGAATAATAATTCAACAGAAATGTAACACACTAATGTTTTTTTTTCACTGTGTATTATTTTCTAATCACTCTGTATCACTCCCATCGGGAATAAAACAAGTGTATACATGATATTTCAAATTCTATCTCCGTTTGAAAGATTTAGTATAATTAACCGAATGTTGTAAGCTTAGCCATATTCCCCTGACCCAACTATGGACACATCCCACAGAAAACTGGAAATCGCAATCCCCATCCACGACGGAGATCTATCCATCAAATTACAGATTAACCCATTCACTTCAACACGCCATTACATACATGTGGTGGCAAAGGCAGGCAGTGTGTGTGTGTGTGTATGCAGGTGTGTGCATATTATTATTGCAGGTGGCAGTATTATTACATGCATGTATTACATACCAGCATATATAAGCATATCAAGATATTATATATACATGTATATATCAAAGATAATCAAGATATATGTGATGAATGTATTAGAAAGACATAAAGAGATATATATATATATACAAAGATATATATATATATATGTATGTATATATATATAGATATGTATGTATATACATATATATATGTATATATATGTATATATATATATATATATATATATATATATATATATATATATATATATATATATATATGTTTACTCAGCAATTATCAACTATGGTTTCAGCATTTTTATCTGTCTAAGTCAAAAGTTTATACTCTGGGTGTAAAACCATGCACATACAGATTCATCTACAGGCACATACATCGATATCACTTATTGTAACAAGTTTACACACAGATGTATCTTCAAATATTAAATATATATATAATACATATATATACATATATATTTAATATATGTAAATATATTATATACATGTGTATATAGATATATATAAATGCAATTTCCTGATTGAAGCTATACCGGATAGCAAATTTCCAAAGAAAACAACAGATTTGTTGATCTTTTGCTTTTGTAGATAGGAATGATATTGTGTTGGTTGTATATGTTTTAAAGGGGAGTTTGTTAGGCCAGCGCCCCCATCTAGGAAAGGTGATGCCTGTGGAGGGCAGCGCCACCTCCACAAGTTGTAGCCTGTGGAGGGCGTCGCCCCTCCACAGCGCAGGCCCTCCCAACTGGAAGGCCCGACTGGCACCAGCCCCACAGTCTTTGCAAACTATGATTATACACAGCTTCTTAAGCATCCATTACTAACACCGATTCACTATAAGCTACAGTTTGTTTTACAAAAGAAGGAACTTTGATTTCGATTTCACATAGATGTAAAATTTCATAATATTTATGATATATATATATATATAGTTTGTGTATATATATATGGATATATGTATATGTATATATAAATATAAATAATTTTTATACAATCTGAAACCAACTTTTAATCTAAAGTCACACAGAAAATCCCATGCTGGCACCAATAATACAAAAGATTGGGGAAAAGATTGTACAAACTTCACAATTCTTTCAGCAAACATTTTAGAATACAACGGTTTACAATAAGTTTTTGAGAGAATCAATTTATGCTCAACACAGAAATTCCTTTCTCATATTTGGAATTTAAATGTAATGGGAGAAATTACCTGGGAAAGAGTTGACTTCAGTTGAGACAAAACTCTCCTGCTTCTTCTTTTTTTTTCTCTGGAGCTCTCTGAAAGACCTCCCTCTCCTTCGTTCCTTTCTCCTCTTTTATCTTTCTCCTGTGCTTCCTTTCTTTCTCCTCTATTTCTATTCTATAAGAAATCTAAAATATTTCATGGTAGTCGTTGTATTTGCAGAGCAATTTTCAAGAAGAATACCAAAAAACAATTGTTTTCTCTCGAGAATTATTTTCCTTTTTAAAAGTTTTCTTTTTCAGTTTCTAAAACCTAATCTTGAAAAGATTTAAGTAAAAAGATAAGGAAATAAAAATAAAAATATAATTTACCTTTATGCGTTTCATATTCCTTGATGAAAAATAAAAGGAATTTCTATTTTAGTGGCACTAAATACTCCCCTTTGAAAATAATTGCAAAATACTAATTTAAATTACAAGGGAAAATATTTATCTGTACATTAAATAAATGTTAGTTAATTAATTACCCCAAAGAAATAACAGCCAGTTTAAAATTGGATAATCACTCAAATTTACCATGCATAATCATTTGAAACAAAGTCTATAATTGAATTATAATTAAAATTAATTCATTTTGCTTTATTACGCTTATATTTCGCTATTTATTTGATTTGACTAATCATTATGAAATTTTGCAAAAACAACCAAGCTAATTTAATCCTAAATGCATCTACATGAATTATAGGTGCTTGTGTGTGATCGAGAGAACCATTCCTACTGTACCCTTCCAAGAGGCTAACCTTCTCTCCTTAGCCACACCCTTGGTCTTCGATGACCTGCAACTCAACACACTCAGGCACACATCAATAAATTAGTACCCATAAGAAGATATAAATTGAAACATTAAAATTCATGGCATTTAAAAAACATTTTTCCATTTTTTTATCATATTCAAAATAAATTGCATTTCTAAACATTCACTTTTCCTAAATTAAAACAACATTTCATTTTTCATCACTCCAAAAATATTAATTCCATAATGTTCATTATGTAATCTACCACACATCCAAACACATGTCAAATCCACTCAAATCCAAAACAAGGCGCATCAGAGTTCGAGACGTGGTAAACACTCCCTCCAAGGTTATGAGGTGTGCATTACTGAAGCCACAATGGAATACAATGTTGAAACAACACTACATGATTGTATTTGATTACCAGTTGACTCTTGGAAAGAATGGGTTTTGTCAATTGCATACAATTGTGTAACATTGTAATAGTTGTATTGTACTTGTAACTAGAACAGTCTATTGTGAAGGCATTCGTTTGATGAGAATGACCTTTGAGTTCATTGTAATGACTTGCACTAACTTAGAAATGTGATTTCAAACTAGTATTTATTAAATTGGAGACTGTTTGTGAACAAATTTATCTTAGTATGGACTTCCCTGTGTTTGAATGACTGAGCACTACCCACAAAATAGTAGATATTATGTACTTGTGATCACTGCGTCATTTGGATAGAGGACTCATAAATGGAATATAGGACCTTATGTTTCATTATGCATAAAATACTAAGGGTTGATTAAGTTATTGTGCATGGATGTAAATGGAAACTTTAATCTCTCTAAAGGCTTGCTTATTGTTTGAAAATTAGAATTAATTTCTTATGTTAACTGTGGAAACATCCTGTGGACACTAGTATGGTGTTGACTAAGGAATTATCTTGTAAACACTACAAAGGTCTATGCATGTTAATCATAGACTGTAACCCTACATTTGGAAGGAAATTGTTACTATAGATGTGATATATAGTGTATAGTGGTATCTCGTCTATGGCATGACATCTTTAGTAGGAGGTACCTTCAGATTTTTGTAGCATCATGTCTAGGCTAAGTTATCATAAAGTTAAGTGTGCATTGTATGGTGTTATTACATTGGAGGTTGTTGTATGCAAATCTATAGTGATATAAAGAGTGGCAATGTTCATGATTGGTTTTTGAATATGCAATGACACCTTATTATCATTGAAGAATATATAGAATTTATGCTTAGTATCTCAAGTGGTAGAGTTGTTGGATTCTACTAAAATTGTAATCCTATAGTAAGCTATGCATATAACCCA
>VDFB02309350.1:0-27160 GCA_007258455.2 Sequoia sempervirens
TCTAATGTAGAAGGGAGGGATCCATTACTAAATTCAAATATAATCACATTAGGATGTTGAACATGATGAATCCCTTCACTAAGGGAACGAATCTTGTGTGACCAAGTGTGACAAGGTCTACCACTCACTTCCTAGCATTGTAGAATATTTGTTTCCAAAAGACAAACTAAGATAAACTTGAAACAAATTTTTGTTTCATCAAATTGGGTAAAGATTAGCTTTACCAATCACATGGATTTTATCACCACTACACAGCTTGTTTTAAATGAGTCATTTGAATGGATAAACATGAGATTGTGCAAATTTTGAAGCCCCTAGTGAGAGTGCTAACATTGATTGATGGGGAAAAATATCTCATGGGTTATGTTTATGAGGCCATGAAGAGGGCAAAGGAACAGTCCAAAATGCAATACGATGAGAGCAAGTACATGCCAATTTGGGAGATTATTGATGCTAAATGGGATCACCAAATGCACTGTCAACCACAGTAACGAAACTCACCAAGGCTCGACGAGTCCCGAGTCGAGTCCACCTGGCCAAGTCTAGGGGACTCAGACTCAAACTCTACCAAGTCCTGGCAAGTCCTGTCAGCAGGACTCGGCCAACAATGTCAAGTGTAAAAAGCAAAAAAAAAACATAAAACACTTAACTAATTTGTTTTTTTTTTACTTATATCTTCTCTCCAACCCTAAAAGCAACTTCATTTCATTTACTTGACAAAATAGGAGGAGAAAAGAGAGCTGTGAGGAAAAACAAGAGTGTGTTGTAGGGCAACCAGCAAGAAGTTGAAGACAAATCCATCATTAGATAGCATTTGGGAAGCCTCATACCAACAAAGAGGTGCACTGAGAGCTCTTTACCAGTGATTGGAAGAAGTTTGCATTGCATTTCAAGCCTAATCTAAGAGGTAAGCTTGATTTTAATTGGTTTTTTTGTGTTTTTTTAACAAAAAAATCATTGTAATTTGTAAATTCATTGTTTTTTTGAGTTTGCGTTTCTTTTTTATACAAACTGTACTTGCAACTTAAATAATTTTAGAAACCCTACTTGCTATTGCAGCAACCTTTATAAACAATTCAAACCATATTTTCACAATGTCTCAAACCCCAAGTAGAAAAGACCCTACTTGGAAACATGTTGAAATCTTTCCCAGGAAAAAAAAAAGAGGCCAAATGTAAATATTGCAAAACACTTTTTCATGGAGGCATAAACAGATTGAAATACCATATTGCACTCATACCCGTCCATGATGCAATAGGCTGCACTCTTGCACCTCTTGCGGCTATTCGTGAGGTGCAAGTGCAATTAGAATCATTTGAATTGCAAAAAGAAATGAAACAACAAAGGCAAAGGGAGGAGTTAGCGAGCATTGGTGGTGTTGGAGATGCTTCGTCCATACCTTCATACCATCTTAGTGCTAGTGCTTCTACTAGTGTTGGTGTTATGGGTAGTCCTAGTGTTGCCGCTAGTGTCAATGGTAGTGGGAGTGTTGGCATTGGCCCTAGAGTTCGCAAATCTAGGGTGGTTTCATATTTTGTACCACATAGTACTCCTCGTTCCCAACCGTCACTTGAGAGCATGGATTGGAACAAGGAAGCACATGATGCAGCCAAGAAATCAATTGCATACTTTTGGTACTATTGCAGCATTCCCTTCCATGTAGCCAGGTAATTCTTTTTTGTTTAATTGTTTTAAAATTTATAGTTTGATAGTTGATTCTTAATATCTTTGTCTCATGAATTCTTACATTTAGAATCTAGATGTATGTCATTGTTGAATTCAAATTTAAAGTTAAAACTTTTCATTTTACAATACTTATCTAAGTATCTTATTAATTTATTTATCAAAGCCCCTAGTGAAGATGAATTAAAGGACCCACTTTTGAGTCAAAAGGTGGCAGATGTAAAAGCACAAATAGAGGAGCAGCACTTGCAATGGAGTAAGATCTGTTGCACCATCATCACTAATGATCGGACCGATAGGAGAAATAGGATGTTGCTCAATTTTTTTGTTTCCTCCGCAAGTAATTGTACTTCCCTCAATGCATTGAATAATTTGAAATTTGAATTTGATTTAGTGATTAATATGGCTGATTTATGTTATTTTAATTTATTGAATATTTTGTTTTGCTTCTTTTTCAGGTGATGTCGTGTTCATCAAATCCATCGATGCCTCCGCCCATGTCAAAAATGCCAACACCTTTGCGAGGCTATAGAGGAGGTCATAGTTGAGGTGAGCGAACAAAATGTGGTTCAAGTGGTGACCGATAATGCAGCAAATTATGTTGTTTCTGGTAAACTATTGATGAAGAGGCACCCAACTATATTTTGGACTCCATGTGCCGCCCATTGCCTTGACCTCATAGTGGAGGATCTTGGCAAGCTTCCATGGATCAAAACATGTGTGGATGCGGCCAAAAACATTTGCAAATTTGTATACAATCACACATGGGTCCTTAGCCTAATGAGGCAATACACGGGGTTAAGGGAGTTGGCTCGTCCTGGCATCACTAGATTTGCCACAAATTTTATCACATTACAATCCTTGATTTAGTCAAAGGCAGCTTTGAGGCGTATGTTTGTTGGTGAGGAGAGGACTTCTTCATCCTATGGTACGACCACTGCAAGGGTTGATGTGACAAATTGCATTTTTGATGAGTCAGGGTTTTGGGCACCAGCAAAGGAGATTGTGAAGGTAAAATTTAATTCTACATTATGTTTTAATTTTTATTCATATTTTACTTTTATTTGTTTATTTTCGTTCACACTTACGTTAATGTTTCACACTGTTTGCAGTTTATCGAGCCCTTGCTAATTCTCCTACGAGTTGCTGATGGGGAGAAGCCTACAATGGGCTACATATATGAGGGCATGGATAGGGCCAAAGAGGCCATTGGATCCGCCTATGGTGGAGTTGAGGATAAGTATCGTCCCGTTTGGGAGATCATTGATAGGAGATGGCACCACCAACTTCATAGGCCCCTCCATGTAGCCACATTTTTCCTAAATCCGACCTTCCAATTCAGCCGTGATTTCTATGCAAATAATGAGTTTCTTAGTGGGCTCTACATGGTGATAGAGTGGATGTTTCTTGTTATTACTACACAGATAGTGCACGAGATAGACACCTTTACTGAATCACAAGGAGAACTCTTTGCACGTCAATTGTGCAAAGATAGTAGGATGACATTACACCCAGGTAAAAATATATTTAAGGGCATAATTCTCCTCTTTTTATATTATAATTTATTACTAAATGTTGAATTTGAAACTTGAAACTTGAAAATTAAAGTTGGAAATGAGATTGATTTTGTTTCTTTTTTTCATCTCAGATAGATGGTGACATATGTTTGGTGTTGATACACTGAACCTTCAAAATATTGTCATTCGTATATTTAGTCAGCCATGCAGTTCATCTAGTTGTGAGCGGCAGCACAATTGGAGTATGTTTGAGCACATACACTCCAAGAAGCGTAATAGACTAACAATGGAGAGGATGAATGATTTAATATATGTTCATTACAATCTTCGGCTCAAACATAGGCAGATTTTTGACCATGACTCCACCCCGATCGGGCTAGAGGAGGTTGATCCACAGTCTGAGTGGATCACTGAGGCTGCAGATGCAGTCTTTAGTGACGAAGAACTTGATTGGGTGGACCAGGCAGATAGAGAGCTGAGGTTGTAGCTATGGCTGAGAAGGAGGCTAGAGCACGAGTAGACACAACTGGTGTTGGTGAGAGTGGCATGGAGACACAAGCAGAGACTATGGCTACAGCTGCTACATCATCCAGGACCCTTAGACGCCTTCGTAGGAAGGATGCTAGCTCCACTATGCCATAGACTTGTAGTTATTGTTTAGAGATTTCATATTCCATGAGTTTTGTATATATTTGACTATATTTATATATCTAAGTGTACTATTTCCTTCATACAATTTGTGTACTTTATACTTATGTGATCGATGTATACTTGTGTATGTGATCAAATTTGCTTCTATTTAATGATGTTATTGTGTTTTTAAGGTTTATTTAATAAAGGGTGCTTGAAACAAGTTTTAAATCCTTAAAAATCTCTAAATTTCTAGGGTTTTTTCATTTTGCCGAGTTTGTGCTGAGTTCGGGCACCGAGTCTTGAGTCCTGAGTTGAGTCACCCTCGCCGAGTCCACGCCAAGTCTGAGTCTCAACTATGCTGTCAACTACATGCTATAATATATTACTTGAATCCATCATGCTTTTATAGTGCATCATTCAAGGATGATGCAAAGGTGACAATGGTTATTTAAGTGCATTGCAACATATTTTCTTGATGCACATAGAAGATGAGCAGCCATAGTGGAGTTGCCAATGTATAAGCAAGCAAAAGGGCTTCTTCTCTAACATATGCATAGTAGAGTCAAGGGAGACAATAAGAACAAGTATTATATTTTAAATTATTGATTTGCATTCAGACTTCATCTATAGCCCTTTTGCTTATTAAATTGAAATAAATTATAGATTTATTAATAAATTTTGCTTTTGAAACTAATCCTATGTCAGTGCAATGGTGGGACTACACTACGAAAGACAACAAATCACTTTGATGGATGGCAATAAACATTTTGAGCCAGCCATGCAATTCTTCCACTTACAAGTATGCTTGGAGTGTATCTGAACATACACATTCTAAATAACACAACCAGTTGAGCCAACAGCAAATGAAAGATTTGGTCTTCATCCACCACAACCTTCATCTCCACCTTAAGAAAATTCAATGCTAGAAGCTTTAAATACCAATTAAATTTAATGAAGTTTAATGATAACAAATAACCTGACTTTCTTGTTTATAATCATTGATTCTAAGTAGTTTGAGTTCAATCAATTCAAATTTCTAGCATACACTAATGGGTCAAAAACTTATGTGTTGCTCATCTCGGGTAATGCCAAAGAACAACCAATCGATCTTGATGAAACTGATACTGAATCGAAACAGATTGCAGCCAAGCAGGAGCCCTACTCGATGAAGATGATTTGGCTATCTTCAATGAGGCTTTAAATGATTGTGACCATAATCATCTAGGGGAGAACAAGTATCCAAGGGCATTGGCTTCCGCTTTGAAATCTGTAATCTAGGAGCCTTAGAGGCTAACTGTATTATCAACTTTTCTTTTCTACTCTCAAGACTAAAAATTTGATCCATATCAAGAATTTGAGATTAACTGGCAAAATTGAATCTTTATTCCGTTATACATTTGAACTTTGAACTTTCTTTCTCTTTCATGCACTATATTTGGCACAAAATAACAATTGCAGTTATTTCTCCGTGTTTTATGAGAATTTTATCATTTTTTAATTGCCACTTTTTTCCTATTTTAAACCTGTGTAATTGAATTCCATTTGCACTTTCAATGTGTCATATCAATGTCATGTAAATGGAATGCTACAACAGTTTTGCATATTTCAGAAAATAATAACAACATGTGACATCATGTTTTATATAAGAATAGGAGCTGAAGTTTACACATATGAAAACAGAAAATCGGAAAATAGAAGTATATAAATGTTTATAATGCATAAATGAAACAATAGGTTACCATTTAAGTTTTCCAAAGGAAAGAAAGGCCTTGCAGAGCAAAAGTTTCCTCAAACCAATTCACTGGAACAGAGGCATGAACATTTTCAATACAATTATGCCCTTAGCCATGGCTATATCTGGAAAAAGCCAGCTTGCTTCCATTGTAAATATCTGGAAGGAAAAGAATATCTCCATTGTGAATGACAGTTGGAGCAGATTAAGCATGACCTCGTAGATCTTCTGATACTGAAGCTAACTTAATAAGATAAGGGAGTATACTTAAATTGCACGGGGAATGGCACACAAAGACCATGGTACTCTACCCGTACTTCTACTTTAAAAGCCTAAAACGAATCAAGCTACATACCTTGGCATTTAAGTTGAACAATCTGACTAATTTTAAAATAAAAAAGGGTAGCAGATTAATGCTTAATTGGAAAAGCTTTATATCCAATAAAGACCCTCGAATGCTTTAGTTATTATACCCCAACACAGTTATTTTGATACCTAAACAATAATTAACAGCATCCTTGCTTTAATATCCTTAACAATTGGTAAAAATGAACACATCCCTGAATGCCCCTGCCCAGAAAACAAAGCTAGCCACAATCCACATGATAATTTAGGGTTTTTTATTTCGAATAGTTAAAGGCTTCTCAACGTCTCAGTTAAACTTCATCGCAAAATTCCACTATTTTGTATTGCTTATTCATTTCTTGAAATCTTGGCTAATTCAACCCACTAAGGCCTTTGGCTTTTACTTATCCATTGATACAACAATTATATTGAAGGGATGGAAATAAGAAGTGCAATTCCAAGGATTCAATGTACAACCACATCAAATGGCATGTTACCTTGTAAAACTGATTAGCACATTTTAAAGTGTCTTACAGACAAAATTAGTATTAAGGACATTCAAAGAAAACGTTGTCATCATCACCATCACCAACAAATACAAAAAGCTGCAAGAAAGGAAAATAAACATAAGGCCACCTTTTTCATTGTATCCGATGCTGTTTCTGCTATTGATTTTCTTGGGCCTGTCGTTACTGGGTGATCCTGGTTCAACTTGTTAAGACCAAGGTCATCTATCATAGTCCCAACAACTTCCCTGGAAACTAAATCTTTGGGAAGTAGCAGCTTTCCAGCCAAAAATCCAATTTGGTGGCGTGCTTTTGCCATAAGTTCTCTTTCAATCTCTGTGGGGGGTCTGCCTGCCCTCATCTGTGCCATATTTGAAAGAATTAGCACCACCTCCGCTGCCTGCTTTATGCCCAAATCAACTGAAGATAAACTCAAACTTGCGCACCCCTCCCCATTTGATTTTAGTCTTTTTGCCACATGATGCTCCATTTCTTCGTTCTCATCCTTCTTAGAAATTTCTTCATTCTCATCCTTCTTACAAATTTCTTCATTCTCATCCTTCTTAGAAATGTGTTTATCAGGGCAGTCCTTGGCCACCTCGGGGGCTTCTGACTCGCTGACAATACCATCTACGTCTGTCATATTCACATCCTCTGTTTCTGTCTCAAAATCACCTTCCATTCCGTACACATTGAGCACAACCCAATTATTTCAATGGCTGCACAAACTGTTTACTAAGATCCTCGCAAGCTCTTGCCCAGAAACGAAGTCTACCAATTACTCAATTTTCTTCCTCTTTCTGTACCTGCATTCCAGCAATTAGCCTGTTCACTTAATTGGCAAAAAGAGAGGCACCCACAAACCAGTGGGATCATATATCAGCAATTATACATTTTGAATGTGAGATACATCACCTTTCTTTGGCGCCTCCTCTATCGCAATTATATCGTTTCTTTTCTCATCAATTTAATCATGTGAAATAGATCGTCAATCTCCCGCTTCGTCCTCCCACCTTGCTCTGCATATATTTACTACTTTATTGGAATAACAACTAGTATCGATACAAAGCTTCAGCTTATGCTTGGACGGAAATATGTGACAAAGTACTAGTCCATGGCAGAAAGAGGAAAATAAGCCAGGATCGATGATTTCTGATGTGTGTCTTAGTGGAAGAATAACAAGGAAAAGGAGGTTTTGTGGGAGATATTTAGGGCTTCCCACGCCTAGGGGATGGGGTCTAATCTTTTGTTTGAACTTCCCTTCTTTCTTCATTGTCTACATGTTGATACCAATTGCTGAATCAAATAAAAGTCTAATAAATAAGTATTATTAATATTAGCATGTAAATTTTGAATGAAGTTATGTGAAAGCTTTTTAATTGGTGTTTTCATCACACCTTTAAAAGCATAAAAAAAATATTAAGAAAGAGGAGACTTAGATTTGTTAGTTTTTTTTAAGATTTGTTTTATTTATTTATAATATTGTTATTTATGAATAGACTTAAGGTTGACAATTTCCTTAACTTCTTTAGACTTAAATCAAAGTGGTCAAAGAGATGTGTACAATTATGCTATCACCATTTTCATGGAAAAGCTTGATGGCATTGTGGTTGATAGCATAAAATTCACACGTGAGTTAGGAGTGATTTTAAAAAGATGGATTGTTCACTTATGCAACGTATTTAAAAAAGGGTGGCCCATACAAATCTTTTATCATCATGCTATTTTGCATTGTCATCTAAAAAAATTGTTGTTAGAGTTTTTAATTTTTTAAATTTGTGATACGAAGATAATGAGTTTTTGTTTTTTGTGAAGTTGAATGTTCTCAATGAAATCATCAAGGATCAAGTCTTGTTAAGTGTAAGGCCCCAACATCATAAGGGATGAAATTGGGATCATGTCTCGAGACAATGTTGACAAAATGGATACCCTTCAACCCTTGACTTTTAACCAAAGAGTTTTCAACCTAAGACTCATGCTTCCATCTCGAACAGATAAATGATTATATGGATTTGATATAAAACCTTTCAATAACAAAAAAAATGCAATAAGGGGTGCTTGGAATAAGAAATCAAGAACTTGTCTTCGGTTTTCAAGGATATAAAAGTAAACAAATATCTAAGGTTTTTAAACAAGATAGCTATAGTAAAACAAATTCAATAAGAAATAGAGGCTTCAATAGTTAGATTCTATAGCATTATTATCTTATATTGAGGTTATCTTAAGAAAATATTGAGTCCTAAAGCAACATAACATCATAATTATTGTTTATCAAAAATAAATTAAGGTAGGTTCTATTACCAAATAATGAAATAGACATCAGGTCAAAAAATTAAGGTCTTCAAATTGGTTTCTCTTGTGGGATCTTATAGTGGTTAATTAGGAAAGTCCATTCAAATGAAAATTTTATTATGAGAGAAAAGAGAATCTGGATTTAGTAGAGCATTCATATAAATAATCTCTTAATTTACATGAAAATGTCAAAGTTGTTGTAATGGAGAGTTACTATTGTTAGCATGGGAATTAAGCTTGTCTAGGAGTACTAAGGAGCTACATGTTTACTCTTAACCACATGCTATTTTTAGCTAGCCACTTGTTTTTCTAGCTAGATCTAAATTAAGTAGTTATGTGTTTATTTTTAGATGATTGTTGTTGTATATGTACTCCATATTGTGAGATAATTAATCATTTCATTCAAGAATTATTTTGCATATTTTGTATTTTATTAATATCACAAGTAGGAGCGTGCAATTGCATGGAATTCATGGTTTGACTAATACTATTGTTCTATCCGAAGATCTTGAAAAACTTTACATGGTATTAGAGCCATTCTAGGTTTCATTTGTTGTTTCAATATTTTTTTAAAACAATAGTGCATACAATTTGGTTTGTTGTGTTCCTATGTCTGAATTTTATATGAGATTGTGGATCTTCTTCTTGGGTGTGTAGAGGTTCTAATTTTCCTTATATGCCTATGAGAAATCTTTGGATTAAATATTGAGTCATATAATACATAGAGGTCAATGTGAGGTTGTGTGAACAAGTTTATGAGGAGGTTGATCTAGTAGGTTGCAAGGTGCAAGCGTTTGTGGAAGGAGTAGGTGTTTGGGAGGTATTTGGAGCATCATCTTAGAGATATTTTAAGTGCACCGAAATAGGTTGCGACTATACACCCAAAGTAGGCCACAATCCATTGAAATTGACCAAAGGAGGTTGTGATCTGTTGAGACTGATGAGAGGAAAACATGTCTTATTTTATTATTCCTAAACCATCTCCATATCCATTTCCCATTATCTTCCCCTAACCTTTTTGTCACTAATTTCCTTGGAAAATATAAAATATTTAATAAGTTTTAAGGAATAAAAACTACTATGAAATGTCAAAAACAATTGTGAGGAAACTAATTTCTTTTGGTGACCAGTGACAGGAGCTAAATCGGGAGAAAAGCATGTGGTGGAACTGTGCTTGCAAAATAATTCTTGTAGTTGGACATGAAGCAGTGCAAAGAAACTATTGAAGATATTTTTGTTATGAAGATCTTTTTTGTTAGCGACCAGAATTTAATTTTTATAATAAACATAGAATATGTTATGAAGTCATTTATTTTTGTTGGTTGAAAATTAACAAGACTCTTGTTATAGTTATGGATTGTAGGCCACATAACCATATTAGCTATTTCTATATATTTTAGCTACAAAATCATATATATATATCGCTCTTTCTTAATCTAAAAATGTATTTCATATTATAATCAAAGTTCTGAAGTAAAGCACATTACAATAGCATTTTTTCATCACCTCGTGGACCAAGAGGAAGGGCCCACTCCTCAGGAAACTTGGTGATCTTTTTTTTTTTTAAAGCATTTTTGTTACTATGGTTATTGTTTTATGTTTGTGATTATGATAAGAGTGGTTTGAAGAGTGTATGCAGTTTCTATTTTAGTTATTAAATACAGTATTTGCTTTGGTTTCTCACATAAGAGTACCATTTGATATTTCAAGTGATTGAGATTATATTGATATTTCAAGTGATTGAGATTTTAACACAAAAAACTTGTTTCACTATTCTTGCATGGAGGACACCACCACCACAATTTACGCAATATCCATCATTTCCCCCACCACATATGGTCACTCCATACCAACAACCACAACATTTTTTTACCACTGATACCACCCACATCTAATATTCCATTATCCAACCCATCACAGCCACCAAAGACAACACCAATTCCTGCTCAATCGTCACCAAATCCAAACAATAAGGTGGCACAACCTGTTAAGAAAAGGTGTGTTGTACACCTTGCATAATGTTTTTAATTAAGGGTAAAATATGTTTTGATGGGACCCTGAAACCTAGTACAAATAGGTTTTACAGGGACCTGAAACCTAAACAAAGAGAGAGCTACCTAAAATAAAAGATACAGACCAACAACAACCAAAGCAATAGCATCCATAAAGAGAAAAACAAGACTACATGAGTTGCACAAAATAGGTTTTGAAGGGGCCTTAAACCCTTTTACAAACAAGTTTTGACAAGGACTATAAACCCTTAGATACACTTAAGCACCACCTAAATCATCCAAGCGTCAGTAAACCAACTGCTCAAAACATCCAAATCTAAGCCCAAGAATATAGAAAAACTCAAGGGAGAGACCATTGAGCCAAGAGTTAAAATCTGTAAAACATCAGCTTCTATGTAGCACCAATCCGAATGCACAACATCAACTTCCCTACAACACCATTCCACCCAATCAACCAACCCAACCTCCACCTCTATAGGAGAGGATGAAGAGAAACCCCTTACCGCCAAAGCCACAACTCTCCAACCCAAACAAGCTTCGCCTCAATAGAAACCAAAATAAGGGAGGAAATCTTCCTGCCAACCTAATAGGATCCATCTCCACCCCAATATAAGATGGTTCCACCTCAATAGAAACAATATCAATAGGAGACACCGATTGAGAAATCCAATGGAAAGGAACTTCATAAGAAAGGGATAACCCAACATCCCTTAGCATCACAAGCATCAAGTATCAATAGGAAGAAGCAGAAAACACAACAATCAACTCACAAAACTAGGTCTGGAGAAAATATAATAAGAATATCCCAGCCACCAATAAGCCAGTACCAATCAAAACATAGATCATTAACTGAAAATAGAGAAATCCTTCTACCAATAAACAATAATACCCCCTTTTCTTTCCTCATGAGCTTCATAACCACAAAGGAGGCCACAACAACTTCCATAAACCACAAAGAATATTGGGTTAACAGAGAACCTGACAGCCAGTAATTAGCAAAGCAGTCGAAATACAACAATCTGTAATCTATGAAATGTTGCAAAGAGAGCCCAAGAGGGCAAGGAGAAATAGTATAGAGAAGATTCAGAGGAAATTTGAAAACAAGAAGCATACCATTCACCCCAACACGCTGGTTAGAGCTAAAAATAGACCATTCTAATGAAAAAGCCCCTGCAAGGGATGCAAAGCACACACCAACACGACTTTCTCGCAGCCCAGAAGTAGCTCAAGCAACACCATAACACTAAGAAGAAAACCAGCAACACTAATGCAACCAGTCGCACCCTAGCACCATAAAGAATCCAACAACCATCCAGAGACAAAGCAACAAGAATCCCATAGCCTACCATCTGCGACATGCAATAGAGAGAGCCCGAGGGGGAGGGGGAACAAAGAAGAGAAAAAATGAATGAAAAGGCCAACACAAGAAGCACCCCAACGCACCAGTTAGAGATAAAGATAGACCATTCCGTCGATAAAACCCACACAAAGGGCCCAAAGAACCCACCAACAAGGCTAACCTACAACCCAAAAGCAGTAGAAGCAGCCAACAAAACGTGAGGAATCCAAACAACAACCCCACCTAAGCAACCAGCCACAACCCAACAATACAAAAAAAATAAAAACCAGTAGCTGAAACCCATAAGCTAAGAAGCCATAGTGAGTAACAGAAAAAGCCCAAGAGGGTAAGGGGAAACAATGCAGAAAAGTGTCGGGGATTAGGCCAAAACAAGAAGCACACCATTTGCCCCAGCACAATGGTCAAAGCTAAAGATAGACCAAGCCACTAACAAAACCCCTGCAAGGAGCACAGAGCACACACCAACAAGGGTTTCCGCAACCCAAAAGCAGTAGAAGCAGCCAACAAAAAGCGGAGAAGCAAACCAACAACACCAATGTAACTGGTTGCAACCTAGAAACCCAACCGCGTACAAAGAGCAAAGTAGCTGAAAACCAAAAGCCATCCATCCACATCATCATCATCATCTTGATTAGATTCTCCAACTCCCTCTCCCTTCGAGGAATTCAAACCCCCACTCTCCATAATCATTAAAAAAAATATACCTTGCATAATGTTATTAATGTAATATTTATTTATTATGTGGTGCACCTAGGTAATCTAGGGGTGTGTGCATCATATGGATCCAGTATTCTTGGGGCCACTTTATGCATTGTATGTAACATTCAATTAAATATTTAATGTGGGGTTACACATGGGAATAATATTTAATTTTGGAAAAACTTAATACCAATATTAAATGACAAGTTAATGGTTTTGTACGCCCATGGCACTGGTCACATGGTTTTATGTAATACCACTTGGTGGTTTTGTGTGAGCTTGTTTCTATAAAAGTAAACACATGGGTAGTTGTCTAAGGTTGGATAGTTGGTTGGTTGAGGTTAGCTCTTGTTAGAATTTGTGAGGGTTAAAGCATGGCATGGGATGTGTGGTTACATGCTTGTTCACATGGAGTGCTTGTAGAGGGCTTGATGATTC
This sequence comes from Sequoia sempervirens, assembly GCA_007258455.2. Taxonomy (NCBI): domain Eukaryota; kingdom Viridiplantae; phylum Streptophyta; class Pinopsida; order Cupressales; family Cupressaceae; genus Sequoia; species Sequoia sempervirens. Next base: position 13,218 of record VDFB02309350.1, read on the forward strand.
AAAAGTATTTGTGGAGGACTTTGAATATTTATTTTAATGTTTATTGTTGAATAATACATGAGTGATGGATGCTTTTAGAGGGTGGGTTTTTCCCTCTTGAGGGTTTTCCCAGGATATATCTTGTGTCATCTTTGATGGTATGTTGTCTATTCTTTTGTGTATAGATTTTGAATACTTGTTTGTATAGATTTCTCTATTTTGGTTATGTAGAAATTATCTTGGGTGGATGCATATTTCCTTTCATTGGTTATGATGCCATTATTTAATTTTTTGAAACCACCTAATGAATTTTAAAATATGTTATTATTAAATTTTGAATAGTCGATGGAAAATAAAATTAAAAAATGTTTAACCTAATTTAAAAGTAATTTTGGGTCCACCACCCCTGCGAACGACACCACCCAAGTGGGGCCACCGCCATCGGCGAACTACCAGTGGACCACCCAAAGGGGCCACCAAATTTGATCTTATAGCCAAATTATGCAACTTTTTTCCAAGGGGCATAAATTTCGCCCAAGGTATCCATTTTTTGACTTCTTATACTCGTTGGAAAGGTGGTTTCATGATCTTCATTGTGGTATTAGTGGTTTTTCTAGGTTTTGTTGTTTTAATAGTTATTTTTTTGTCAAAATTAAAATGTTGCCTTCAAGTTTGGAGAGGTCATATCTTGTGCATACAAAGTCACATTTTGACTCCTTATGGTTGAAAAAAAGCTTGTCCAAAGCACTGCACAGTTGATTAGGTTTGGAGATGTTTTGGCATGATTTATTTTCTATTATTTCCATGTAAACTGTTTATGGGTTTTTTTGACTATGGTGATTTTTGTGAGCTTATGGCTATTCGGATCTTGGTGATTTGATGTTGGAGTCATTGTATACATCTTTGATTACTTTTATTTGACATATTTATCAGTATTGTTGGATTTTTATGTTGTATTATTGCATCTACAAGTTGTGTAGCGTTGTAGGTTATATATGCTTATAGGTTGCATTTATGACTTAGATATGAGTTGTTTATGCCCATAGATGTTTCAATGTCAATGCATATTCAATTTTGTGGATTGGTTTAGTCACTTGGTTTGGTTGTTATGTCGAGGAGAGATGGTATTACTAGGTGTAGTCATGATGAGGGACCTATGTAGTTGACTATGTGATGCAGACATGTGTGATACAGTTTGAGTTTGTTGTTGGTAAATTAGGTGGTGATCATGGTGCCATGGATGTTCCTTGTGTTTAGGGACATTGGCATGGCATGATTGTTTATGTAGGTGACTTTTTAGTGGTGTTGGATTGATTCCTATTCAATTTGTGGTAGTGTAACTTTTTGGCTTGAGGATCATGGTTATGGTTGATTTTCATTGAGGAGGTTTTTATCACATTGTCATGGATAGATTGGTTGCACGATTGAGTGGGATCTTGTGACAGTGATGGTTTGGCAGTGTTGTATCTTCTTGGTTGGAGATCATGGTTTGTACTCTTCCCTTTGGGAACTCGGTGTTGAGTTATTTGATTACATTGGGGCCATGGAGGATCTTCATTTAGAGGATTGTTATCATGATGCCATGGAGAGATTAGTATCATGGTTTAGTGGGAGCTTGTGGTGATGATGTAGATTCACCATTTGATGGTAGATGATCTTCTACAATATTTGTTGGTGTCATGGATGGACTCTTGGATTTTGTTTCTTTTATGTAGTGAGGGTTCTTTGATATCTTTATTTTAATTAACAAGAGATGGCTATTTTCATGTGGTTTGGATATGTTGACATATTGGTTAGCCATGGAGGACTCTTTAGTCTTTGGTTGAGGTGTCATGATTTGTCTTTTGATATGTGATCCTTGTTTGATAGGATGATTATGTATTATGTCATGATGTACTCTTAATTGTGCATTAGAGTGTTGGCATTATATAGGTACATGATGTGTTCATTGTAGCATATGACCTTCTTTTGAGGAGATGTGAGATCATGATGTCATGGTTTAGTTCCTGATTCAGCTATTGGTACTTTGACTTTGATCTTGGTTGGTTCTCTTGGTATTAGTTACATTGATAATTTGCTTGGGAGCTTCATGATTATGCTATGTTACATTTGGATTTTGGCATGGATTGATCAGTTATGGGTAATCATGGATACTTGGAGACATAGGTGAGGCTAGGATATCTCTTGTGATAAGAGACATGTGTTGAGAGGGTTACTCGTTGATAAGGTTGTAGCTGGAAGTCAGAGGAACCTACACCTTGGTTGGACATGAGTTCAACATGGAACTATGAGGATATTTTTCTTAGATGAGACATGATGACTTGGATATCTTGGAGGGGCATTCTCATTCCCCACTCTTGGTCTACTCGGTGGTTAATCATCTGAGGTATTTCCCATTATTATTTTTTAGATGCATTATGTTTTATGCTTTTCTTCTCATGCATATGGATCTTTAGATATGGTTGTTAGTTTTGGAGGGTTCATTTGAGGGATGTTGTCATGCTTATCTCCTTTTTCATTGCAAGATTATTCATTGATGTTGAGTTTAGGAGATGTTATTGGGCTTATTTCGTTCATTGTGAATGGATTTGGTTTGAGATGCATAAATCTTGGTTATGATTAGATATGGATAATGTTATTCTCTTTGGGGTTTTATGGAAGAGATTATACTTATCACAGCTTAGCATTTAGAGGTGTGTGTAGAATTACATGTTATAGGTTTTGATTTGCATGTTCTCTCTTTGGTCTTGTTCTACTTCATGGATGTCTATATTCACATGATATTGGTTTTGAGATATTGTGTGGAGCTATGATGATCACTATGTTTGTGTTCACGTGTTGTTCATTGTTCTTTGGTGGTGACATAGATGTTCCTTTATCTCTTTCCTTTGTTGGGTGATGAGAACTTTGGAGAGCTATGGAGACCTGTGGTGAGAGATGTATTGCAACATATTGGTTTGTAGGATTTGCGTATCTTTGTGGATGTTCCTCAGTACTACATGATGTTGGTTACACTTCTATATGATTCTATTGGTGGATATTTGGATGCCTTGATCATTTTCAAATTTGGCATTAGCTATGCAGTGGGAGTTCTTGGATGTGTGTGCTCATTATAAGATGTGTTTGACACTTGGAGCTTGTGATTGCATGTTATGGGTTATATATGTTGATGGCATGAGGTTCACTTGTTATGATTTGTGTACCTTTGAGGTATGGATAGTTGGATGTGTTAGCATTTATTGTGGGTGCTATTTTTAGCTATGGTGATTATATATTGACAGCTATTGATACATACTTGTTACCTTTGGATCGAGTGTTCATGTATTGGGATATCGATTGGAGGAAAGAGTTATGCTTCTTTGTGATAGATAGTGTAGCATCTCTTTGGATGGATTCTTATCTTTGTGATTTGATGATGGAGGATGAGAGAATTCATGCTTGAGATGGTGGTCACCTTGATTTGTGTTACAAGCATCTTGATGGAGCACATGGAGCACTTTTATTCCTTGATGGTATATGTGTCTAGAGGGATTATTCCCTTGTTCATGTTTGAGTTTACTTGTTTACCCCTTATGAAATGTATACAACAAGTGGGATAATGTTAGGAAAAGGTGTGTTGTACACCTTGTATAATGCTATTAATGTAATATTTATTTATTATGTGGTGTACCTAGGGAATCTAGGGGTGTGTACATCACATTGGTCTAGCATTCTTGGGGCCACTTTATGCGTTATATGTAACATCAGGTTAAATATTTAATGTGGGGTCACACATGGGAATAATATTCAATATTGAGAAAACTTAGTACCAATATTAAATGAGGGGTTAATGGTCTTGTAAGCCCATGTAAGCCCATGGTATTAGTCACATGGTTTTATGTAATACTACTTGGTGGTTTTGTGCGAGCTTGTTTCCATCGTATGGTTTGATGAGGTAAAAATAACCTTGTCATAATAATATCACAAAGACCTGGTTCATATATCCAAATATCTATCCTCTGCCAATTAATTAAATTTTAGAAGAAATAATTGCTTAATTTTAGTAAAAACTTGTATAAACTTTATTTCTTTTGATTTCTTAAAGTAATTTATCAATACATATTTAATGGGATGTTTTAAGTGTTTTGTAGATAATAATCGGTCAATCAAGTTATAGATTGAAGTATCTAGCTAGCACGTGCTCCAGAACAGTTAGAGATATATGCTGGAAGTATGCTCTGGAACTTTAGGATGATGGACCAAAAATGTTGTTCTTAAAAGATGTTATTTTTGTTATCTTTTGAATAAAAGACTTTATGGCTCGACTTGAGCCTCTTAAATGCTGTGTAATAGGATTTAAGATAGATAAGTTATACGTAGATTTGTTTTTAGATATTTTTTAGTGGTTATCTATACCTGCTGAAATATAGCATGTAGTTACAATTTTTCTATAAAAGATACAGTCGCTGGAAGTAAGATATACAGTGAAAAACAATGTTATGCTGACAGAATGTTTTTCCAAGGTTTATAAATAAAGAGATTGTTATATGAAATTTTGAGTTATGAGTTATGGGTGATAACTATGGTTAATAGAGGTGTTCCTGAAATATTTGTGGATGTGAGCTAGGAATGAATGTGTTGTCCCACGAGCTGGCCACTCGACGGGAGTAGATAAGTGTTTTCTTTTGTTATATTGATATTTTGTAGAAAGTTATTTGAATTCACTATTATGAAATCTTAGTCTTGAAGTATTTGTTGTCTTTTCAACTTCTGTAGTTTTTGTTACTTATTGTTGGAACTTTGACTGTTAAGAAAATGTTTTATGGATTGTTATAAGTTTTTTTGTTCTTATAATCAATTTCTTAGTTTAAATTGATTCTATGTTTGTTTAACTTAGTTATTATGCTTTCTAATTTAGTATACTCATGTTTTCAATTCAAGCATTCTCTGTTTTCTTAGGAGTAGATTACTTATTAGTTTGTTAGTTAAACGGTTTGAAGTTAGAACAAATTTAAAGTTGTTCTTAAAAAAGTTAAGGAACCTGAGGGAGATACTCTGGAACTCTTCTATTGTAGATTGCCTTGAACACTACCTGGTCGATAATTTGAATATTTTATTCTAAAGTAATGGGACTTAATGACAACCTATCATGGTTAACATTAATGATCAAATAACAACATAATTGAACTAAATCAAACAAGGCCACACTCAATGAAATTCATTTACAAAGCAATCAAATTGATCAATCTAAATAATTAAACTAAATCAAAGCAATTTAATCCAAATGAAAGTGTAAACTCTCAATCTCGTTGTGGATTGATGCATAATTATGATGTGAATGTGGATCTATTAGGTTTATGCATTATCCAGGTTGCAAAATCTTTGATTAGAGGGTTGATTCACAAAATATGCTCTATAATGCTGAAGAAATGAGTCAAGAATTCTAGAGAGTAAGGATGTTTATGAGGATAGTGAAGAATTTAATGTTAAAAAGGATTGGTATTTATAGATTTTAGGAATTATGATCAATGGTGAGGATTGAAAATGCTAATAAATGGATGAAAGAAGATTAAGGAGGTAAGTGTGGATCAAGGATTAAATCAATGGTTCATAATCCATGAAGGTGTGGATCAAGGATTAATCAAGGGTTCATAATCCATGAGATGCTCAATAATATCCCTTAATTCATGGAAATATGTTGGAGATATTTTGAGTTGGAGGGAATAATTTGAATTTGAAAAGGGAATATTCTTTATAAAAGTTGGAGGGTTGGAGGAAAATTAGTTAATTAAATAATTATGAAAATAATTTAATTGTGCAAGTTCGAAGAATTAAGATTTTTAATTAAATAACTGAGAAGGATTTAATCAAGAGGGATTATTAGCATTTTAATTAAATAATTTGGAAATATTTAATCAAAAAGGGAGAAAATTGTATGAAGATGGTGAATTAATCAAATAACCTTAATTATTTGATTAACGTGAGAATAAAGTGAATTTAATTAAATAATTGGGAATTATTTATTTAAATAGAGGAAATAGATGATAATGAGGGAAATGATGTTAGTAAGTGAAATCAAGATGTGTGATATGCTTAGGACATTTTTTAGGTGTCTACAATTTCTATAAAATCAAACACATGGGTAGTTGTCTAAGGTTGGATAGTTGGCTGGTTGAGGTTAGCTCTTGTTAGCATATGTGAAGGCTGAAGCATGACATGGGATGTGTGATTACATGCTTGTTCACATGGAGTGATTGTAGAGGACTTGATGATTCAATGGTATTCATGGAGGAATCTAAATATGTACTATAATGTTTATTGTTGAATAATATATGAGTGATGGATTCTTTTGGAGGCTGGGTTTTTCCAAGGTATATCTTGTGTCATCTTTGATGGTATGTTGTCTATTCTTTTTCATATGGATTTTGAATACTTGTTTGCATAGATTTCTCTATTTGGTTTATGTGGAAATTATCTTGGGTGGATGCACATTTCCTTTCATAACTTGTATATAATAATGAGGTGGAAAGATATTCAACTTATCCTATTAATACATTAGATCTTAATGGAGTAAAATTAAGGTCAAGAAAAGTTTTTCAGGGACCTACAACTACTAAAGTGGATGATTCACAAGAAGAGTTTGAGGAAATTCAAGATAAGAAAAATGTGCCATCAAATTTTCCCCCATATCCTAATTAATTTCGGTCCTAACCAATATAAAAGGAAATACCTCAACCCGAATTTGATCTTGTTAATGAGTTAAGGAATGTCAATATTAAAATTCCTCTTTTGCAGGAAATTAAAGATATTCCTATATACACAAAGATAGTTCGAGATTTTTGTACTCGAAAGAAGAAGAAACAAGATCCAACAACTAGTCAATTTATTGGACAACTTGTTGATCTTATGTTAGGGAATGTCTCAATTACCAAATATTTGGATCTAGAGAATCCCATGATATAGGTACTATTGATCATATTCTTATTCCAAATACATTGATCGATTTAGGTGTTGCTATAAATGTTATGACTAATGAGACTAAGGAAAAATTGTATCTCCAAGGACTTTGACCTACACGTATAGTCCAACAAATGGAAAATCACTCTTTAGTTGAGCCTGAAGGTACGTTTGAAGATGTAATTATTTTTGTTGATTCTTGGGAATATCCAACTGATTTTATAGTCTTGCAACCTAAATAAAGTTGGGGGACACCCTCTAATTCTAGGGAGACCTTGGTTGGTTGTCATAGATGCTTTCATTAATTATCGATCAAGTAACATGGTTATCTCCAATGGTGAACAAATGAAGTAGTTGACATTGTACTCTCCAACACAACCTTTTTTGGAGATCAAAGATCCCCTATGTAGAGATTTAGAGGAATCACTACGTGTTCTAATAATTGATCAAGCCCTTGATATTGAAGAACCATCTGAAGATAATATTCTTTCTAATTTCTTTCAAAATTAGTATTCGTTTAATGATATCTTAAAAACATTAGTTCTTCATTCATGTATAGGAGATAATTGTCCTTTTGGAAAATTTCCTTTGCTAAGTGATTCATGATCTATTCAACATTTTATCACATTACACCAATTATCACCACGTAACTATTTATATAGTCCATTTTTATCTATTGAAACATTTCCACCATCCACTTCACTAAATTACTTGCTATTAATTTACATGCACAATCACAAGTAATGGAAATTTTGTAACGACATACACTTAATATTAATCCACAATTGAGCACTGCACAAATTTAGGACCTAATTTCCATGTTACGAGTTTATAGCTGAATTTGCATGGGAATACCAAGATATGTGGTATGCATCCAGAAACTTGCACACACCACATATATATAGAAGAAGGTAGTCATCTAATCAAACAACCACATAGACAATTAAACCCATTTTGCATGAAATTGTTAAATATGAATTACAAAAATATAGGCTTTATCTACCCAATCTCCAATAGTCAATGGGTTTCTCCTTTAGTTGTGGTACCTAAAAAAAATGGTAAGTGGCAAATTTGTGTTGATTATAGAGATCTTAACAAAGCAACTAAAAAGGACCATTTTCCATTGTTGTTTATTGATCAAGTTCTTGACACTCTTGTAGGTAAAAATTTATTTTCCTTCTTGGATGATTTTAGCGGATACAATCAAATTCAAATAGCATAGGTGAAGATCAAGATAAAATTAATTTTACTTGTTCTTGGGGGACATTTGCATGCAATGTTTTACCTTTTTATTTATGTAATGCCCCTACTACTTTTCAGAGGGTAGTATTAAGTATTTTTTCTAATCTTATTCATGATTGTGTAGAGGTTTATATGGATGATTTTACTATATATGGTAACACTTATGAAGAAGCTAATGGAAATCTTGAATTTTTTTTGCAATGATGTGAAGACACTAATTTATCCTTAACTCATGGAAAATGTTATATTTTAATGAAAAAATGTATAGTGTTAGGACATTACATTTCTCCCAAAGATATTCAACTTGATCCTAAAATGGTACAAATAATTGAAGATTTACCCACACATGCTTGTCAGAAAGATGTTCATAGTTTCCTATGCCATGCAGGATATTATTAAAGGTTTTTTCAAAATCTTAGTAAAATTTCCTCACAACTTTTTCTTTTGTTAGGAAAATATAATACCTTCTCATGGACGACAAAATGTCAACAGGGATTCGAGACAATTAAGGAAAAACTTGTTACTACACCAGTGTTACATGGAACAAATTGGGAATTACCATTTCACATTCATACAAATGCCTCAGATTCTTCAATGGGAGTTGTGCTAGTCCAAAAAGAGGATACAATTTTTTATTCCATTTATTCCATTAGTAAGAATTTCATAGGTGTTGAGGTAAATTATATAGTTACTGAAAAGGAATTTTTAGCAGTTGTATATGCAGTTAATAAGTTTCATCATTATATTACTAGATACAAAGTGTTTATTCATACTGGTCATTTGGAAATATTTTTTTAATGAATAAACTTGTTGTTACTGGTAGGGTTATTAGATTGTTATTTTTATCACAAGAGTTTTAAATTACTATACTTCATAAGCTTGGTCATGAGAATGTTATTACAAATTACTTATCCAAGTTACAACGAGAATATTAACTTGTACCAGTTAATGATGCTTTTCTAGATGATAACCTTTTTGCAATTTCTATCAAAATTCCATGGTTTGCAAATATTGCAAACTATTTAGTCACTTATATGTTTCCCTCGCATTTCTCTCCTAGAGATCTTCAAAAACTTGTTGGACTAAGTGGTTAGTATACATGGATCAATGGACTTCTCTTCCACATCGACATTGATAATGTCATGCATCATGTGTAGTTGAAGGTGATGTATTTGATATACTCCGTGCATGTCATACTGAGCCATGTGGAGGACATTTTGTAACCCAGAGGAAAACCAACAAGATTCTTACTGTTGGATATTGTTGGTTCACAATTCATAAGGATTGCGAGTGATATGTTCAACATTGTGACAAATTTTAACGCATGGGTCGACCCATACATTCAGATAAAATGCATTTTCAACCTCAATTATCTATGGAGCCCTTTGAAAAATGGGTTTAGATTTTGTGGGTCCTATTAATCCTCCATCTAGAAATAAAAAATATATTTTGGTTTGCATGTATTATGTTACCAAATGGGTTGAGGTTGTCACACTGCAGCATGCCAGGGATACCGAGATTATTGATTTTTTGTACACAAATATTTTCACAAGGTTTGGGGTACCAAAGGAGATTGTAATAGATCAAGGACCATAGTTCATATCGGAGCTAATTGCTACTTCGGTTCCTGAATATGAAATTCAACATCACAAATATTCTTTGTATCATCCACAAGCCAATGGCCAGGTTGAAGTCACTAATAGAGAATTTGAGAATATTCTCACCAAAACCATAACACTTCATTGGAAAGATTGGGAATTACAACTTCTTGAAGTAGTATGGGCATATGGACAATGTGTAAGACCACCACTGGTCTTACACCATATGAACTTGTCTATGGTAAGAGAGCAGTTTTACCTATTGAATTTGAGATAAAATCTCTACGTACTACTTTAAAATTGGGATTTAATCTAATTGATTCTCAAAAAGAAAGGATTGATCACCTTCTTGCACTAGATGAAATATGGCAACAAGCTATTTTCCATGTAGAGATAGTTCAAAAATAGTGTTCTCTTTGGCATGATTCTTTCATCCACCAACGGTCATTTCAGCTAGGAGATTGGGCACTCCTCTATGATTCCAAATTACAAGATTTCAAGGGAAAATTCCACACTAGATGGCTAGGACCATATGAGGTTGATATTGTCTATGACAATAGCATGGTCAAGCTTCACATTGTGGACTCCAATCGTATCGCCCTTATTATCAATGGCCATCATCTCAAGTTTTATAAGCAACCCATCACAATTTTATTATCAATGGAATCCTTGAGAGAGTTCTTTTCACATCTTCAAGTACATTTTCGGTGCTTCTTCATATTTAAAAAAAAAGAGAAATAAAATATAGCAATGAAAACCCTCGAGTGTTGCTAAACGGTTACAATTTGAAAATTGAGCTTTTGATGGGTTGTAATATGGGCCCACCTCATTGCCATCATTTCCAGGTTCCTACTACATTCTCCAAGTTGGATACGGGCCTTCCTTGTTTCCATCATTTCCAAGTTCTTGCTTCCCACACACCAATTTTGTGGGTTTCATTATATACACAGGCTACATCTTTCCACATAATAAGATGGATATTTTCATGTCATCATTCCCATCATTTCATTTTATGGTGGATTTATTTCTAATATTCTTCAATGATCATTCAAATCTATATAACTTCCTCTTTACCAACTCAACATACGACTTCTCTCTCTCGACATCCCCTTCCACACCACCATGTTATCTGGTGATTGGTATATGGTTTGTTTTTATTTTCTTTTAATTTATTAAATATTTTTAATTTGTCTATGGTGATTAGTGTACATGCCTTGGGACGGGTTCAGGGCTTGGCTAGGGGGAACATGTTCTGACACATGTCATAAATCATAACTTTTCTTGATCTGAAGATCATTTCATAGTTATTAAATTTGGCCACTTCCTCTATCCATAATAATTGTTACCATTTAAAACCACTTTCCCAAAATTTATCACTAAAACTGAAACCACTTTCCCCAAATCCATAACTAAATCTTTAATTTTACATTCTATGTTTCCTACAATAGTTGTTTTGTTACAATTTACCGTCATAGCCATATTCCTCTCCACTGTTTCAGGCAACTTAGTAACTTCCTACTAAAATCATGGGAGGAAATTATCCCTTTTGAGAACCTAATTTTGTGAAGGAATTAAGAGCTAATAGAGAGGATTATAAGATCTTTAAACAAGCATAGTGGGACATTTATTTCAAGAAATTATGTGGGTTTGATGATAATATTGCTCAAGAGTTTACAATGGGGTTTCATAGGAACCGAGTATCACTACAAGGTATGTCATTTCAAGTAAATGTCAAAACTATTGCAACAGTCATAGGTTGTCGATATTTGGAGAAGACTACTTTCCCACTAGCTCCAGTAAGGTTATGGACCTCAATCCTATCCATAAATAATTCTTGCAGAGAGGGAAATCCATTGAGATGGTGCACGATAAAGGTACTAAGAGTCTTCCTAGCCCTTGGAAAGATGTTGCTAAGTATATCATCCAACATATTACCTATGAGGGAAGATATGTCTATGTTTTTGCTCACTACTTTAGATCAATGTTAGATTCGTGGACAAGGTTATGTGTCAATATTCTATATTTTTTACTTCATTCTCTACAACAAATGAGTAAGGAGGTCTAGCATGGGCGAGAAAATTCTCTAGCCCATCATGGCTTGATCAAATTAATTGTTGTGCATGAGTTGAAGGAAACTTCCCCTCCTCTCGATTGGGATACCTTTATTCAAAAGAAGGAAGATTTTGGTTCTAACAATAAGGACTCTGAAAAATATAAAATACCTAGTAATATTCCTGACCCTTCTAGAATTTCACAACTAGAAGTGGAAGTTCTTGTAGTAGAGAACCAATTTGAAGAAAACCAAAATGTTGAATTACCAAGTCCCCTTGAATGAAGACAAAAATAGTAAAAAAAAAGAGAAATGGGTTGAGCATAAATTAAAAAATCTTACAAATGTAGCTAGTACCCTAGGTGATCTAGAATAGGAAGGCTACAATTTTGACATAGAACTTATAGCAATAGTCCTAAAGAAACAAAAAGACAAATTGAGTAGGGAAAAAAGAAGGACAAATAGGTATAAGAAGGAATGACCAGAGACAAAGTGAGTCCTCTATTTTTAATTCAAGTGTGGGTATTATTGGTCATGAGGATTTTGACAATCTTCCTACATCTGGCAGTATACTTGAAGTTTTTCCTAACCAAGGGGATGTTTCCACTTATGAACATCTTCATGATCAAGGAAACTTTAATGGTCTAAAGGATGTTCCTAGCCAAGGCAATGATGTTACATATGAAGAACTGGAGATCCCAACACATGAAGATCCATCCCACTCTCCTACATCAAATGAAGAAAAGGAAAATCAAGAACAAACAAAGGAGGAGGATGGGAAAAAAGAGGATCCACAAGTAGAAACATGACCACTTGAGAATCCAAGTGATACTCACATTTATGAGGGCCTTGAAAATAAAAAAAAGGAGGAAATTGGAGAATAAAAGTTGAATGATTTAGTTGAGAATGTAGAGGATAGACAATGTGATGGTGTGTCCCTATACACAACCAGTTTACTTGATCAAGAAGACCAGGTAATCCTTCTCAAACATAGAGAAGAGATATGGGCCTTAAATGATTTTGCGAGTCAGCTAAAGGGGTAAAATCATATACTATAAACTTATCTTCAAGAAACAACCACATTCAACTAGTAGTAGGAAGAAGAGATCAACCAAATGAGAAAATAACATGATCAATTGACAACATACAAGGATCTCCACATCCTGTTTAGGAACGTGAACATATGGAAGAGATAAGGCTACTTTGGTATAAGGAAATCACTAGTACTGTGCAAAAGTTGGTTTCAAATTTGGGTTTGTAACCTCCCTTTGCATGAGGACATGCAAATCCTTCAGCTGGGGGAAAAATGATGAAAGGTAGACATGTCTTATTTTATTATTCCCAAACCATCTCCATATCCATTGCCCATTATCTTTCCCTGACTTTTTTGTCATTAATTACCTTGCAAAATAGAAAATATTTAATAAGTTTTAAGGAATAAAAATTACTATGAAATTCCAAAAACAACTGTGAGGAAACTAATTTATTTTGAGGATCAATGCTAAGAGATAATTAGGGAGAAAGGCCTGTGGTCGAACTATGTTTTCCAAATAATTCTTGTAGCTGGACATGAGGTGGTGGGAAGAAATTGTTGAAGATCTTTTTGTTAGAGGACAAAATTTAGTTTTTGTAATAAATATAGAATATGTTATGAAGTGTTTATTTCCATCGGTTGAAAATCAACAAGACTATTGTTATACTTATGGGTTGTTAGCTACATAACCATATTGGCTATTTCTAAATATTATAGTTGTAGGTTCTTATATATATATATATATGTATGTATGTATGTATGTATGTATGTATGTATGTATTTATGTATGTTGAAAAATAATCACTCTCTCTTAATCTAAAAGCGTATTTCATATTGTAATCAAAGTTCTTAAGTAAAACATGTTACAATAGCATTTTCTCATCACCTCGTGGACCAGGAAGAAGGGCCCACTCCTCGAGAAACTTGGTGATATTTTGTTCTATTTTTATTTTAAGCATTTATATTACTATGGTTAATGTTTTATGTTTATGATTATAATAAGAGTGGTTTGAAGAGTGTATGCAATTTCTATTTTAGTTATTAAATTCAATATTTTCTTTGGTTTCCTACATAAGAGTACTATTTAATATTTCAAGTGATTGAA
>VDFB02309351.1:0-25332 GCA_007258455.2 Sequoia sempervirens
TTGGCTTCGTAAGCTCCTTGCAGGATTGTTCGGACAATCAATGGAGCCTACTATCATTCATTGTGATAATCAGAGTTGTGTGAAGCTTTCTGTTAATCCTGTGTTTCATGACAGAACCAAGCATGTTGAGTTCAAGTACCACTATATCAGAGATATGGTGTTGAGGAAGGTTGTATAGTTAAGGTACATCAGCACTGATGAGCAAACGGCAGATATTCTCACCAAGCCTCTCGCCAGGATAAAGTTTGAGTACTTCCAAGATAAGCTTGGTATGGTGGAGAATTCAGCCTTGACTGAGTAAGAGTCTCAGTATCAGTGAAGCCTTGTTAATACATTTTCTTCTGAGACGGAAGAATTTGAGGTGCAAGTCCTTGTTAATACATTATATTCTGAGATGGAAGAATTTGAGGTGCAAGTCCTTGTTAATACATTTTCTTCTGAGATGGAAGAATTTGAGGTGCAAGTCCTTGTTAATACATTTTCTTCTGAGAAGGAAGAACTTGAGGTGCAAGTCCTTGTTAATACATTTTCTTCTAAGACGGAAGAACTTGAGGTGCAAGTCCTTGTTAATACATTTTCTTCTAAGACGGAAGAACTTGAGGTGCAAGTCCTTGTTAATACATTTTCTTCTGAGACGGAAGAATTTGAGGTGCAAGTTCTTGTTAATGCATTCTCCTCTGAGACTGAGGAATTTGAGGTGGAAGCCCTTGTTTCCACCCTCTGAGCTTGAGTCATGGTGGATGTCATGTGTGAGACTCCATGACACATTTTGTACTTGTGAATGTCACGTTGAGGTGACAACATCACGCAAGTGATGAACACGTGTACACACCATAGTATGCTTGTAGCCATTATGGTTGATATCATGTTGAGGCGATATCCAATATCACAATGAGTTGATATTCTTCACGTTGTAGCCATTGTGATGGGCATCATGTTGAGGTAATTTATCTTGAGCAGCTGGAAGTATTCTCTCTAGCTGAGAGGGAGTGTTAATGATAATAGACAGCGTCGATATAATGCTTTAGCTCGATAAATTAAATAATAGCCAGAAAGCTATTTAATTTATACTTGGCTTGAGTTCTTGAAGAATTCATATTGAATGAAGATGATATGAGGCCGACCTCAGTCTTATTATTTGCGTTTTTTATTCTTGGTGGCCGACTTCATTCTAGAAGTCAATTTATCTTAACTTGGCTGACTTGTTAATTGATTCATTTAATTTGTAATTTATCCTTGAGGCCGACTTTGTTCTTGTAGAGGTGCAACCTCTCACATTGCAATGTATTTATAGAAGATCACTTCTCTCCTTTGTTCTATCATTAAGTTCATTCTATGGAAGTGCGAATTCCTTAATAGCAGATTGCGAATTATTGAAGAATAGAGATTGCGAATTACTCAAGCGAATTATTCAAGAGCAGATTGCGAATAATTCAAAGAGCAGATTGCGAATTATTCAAAGTGCAGATTGTGAACTCCTCTAAGGCAGAATTGAATCCCAAGGAGTGACAGTTTATCATCTGTTCTTGCATCTACAGTTGGTGCTGTGAATTGGCCTTGTGTTCGGCCTCATTGTAAAGTGAATTGTTGTAACTGTTTATATAAATAAGAGAAATCTTTGTTGCTGGGTTTTTCTCCCTCAAGAGGAGGGTTTTCCCAGGGTATCTGCTGTGTTATTCTGTCTGATTTAAAATTATTTTTCTGTGCATTAATCTGATCATGAAAACTTAACAGATATAAACATAGCCTAAAAAGTAAAAACAAGAATTAAATTTAGAATACCACATATCATGCATATGCTAAACAAAACTTACAATTACCATAAATATAACAAATCTGAAATACAATTATACTAAATTAATTTGATATCAATTTTTCAAAACTTGAATGTTACGATAGGTATATAATTATATTGAATTCATTGTTCATTGGTTCAACATTTAAAACAAAATAATACAATTATAGTAGGCATCATATGGGTCATCAGAAAGATTAAAGATCAACATCATCATTGACATTAGATGATGTAAGTAAATTAGTACAACCACATGCAGCCCCACTAGCACTTGCACTAGAAGCACGCTGGGTATCCGGTTCCACAGAAAGTAAAGATTGTGTGGCAGCTGAAAAATCCAAATCAGTTTGCTCTGGATCTACATCCCACAACCTCGTGCCTCTTTCCTTATACTCATTCTTTTTATGAGTAAGAAGGCACAAGTTGGAATGCACATAAACAAGCTCTTCCGCCTTACTTGTTGCCAATCGGTTGTGTTCCACTGAGTGGATAAAGGAGTAGGTACTCCAATTTCGCTCATTTGAAGAGGAACTAGCAACCTATTGAAACAAAGTGAGAGGAACTCATAATTATAAAATTGTAAATCAAACTTTAAATTTGAAGTTAACCATTTTATTATTTTTAAAATAGTAAACAATATAAATTTAAAGAGTGCAATAAAACTAAGTAACTTACTTGCGATAAAACTTTGATCACAAGATTTTGGAGATGTGGTGTTGTAAAGCCATTGATATGCCACCAAGAATGAGCATCCATCTTATACTTGTCAAGTGAAGCAGCAATACTATGATTTTCATCAGCTACAAAATCAGCAAACTCAGCTCTAACTAAAAACCCTGTTTCTTGATCGAGGAAGAGTCTACTAAGTGCTTTCCTACACCCAACACCAACTTCTAGATCTGAATATGGTTGCACTCTTGATGGAAAAGCAAGAATCTCATCACTATAAAACTTGGGAGTCAATGTAAATGCAAGATGTAGTGGGGTGGTCATTTTGTTCCACCACTCAACACAAATTGTTTGCACCTCTTTAAAGAAAGTTTCTTCGGGATCTTGCTCTTTTTTGTTGATGACAATTTTCATTTGCTCAATCATTGAATCAATGCCATCATATACCTCTCCCAAACATGGCTTATCCATGTCAATAAAACGGATCATACTATGATGGGCTCAGTGAATCTAAGAAGATATTTTGCTTGTTCCCACCAAGTGTCATCTAGGATCATCTATTTAACATTTGTTGCCTTTTCAGTATTGGATTGCCTCCATAGGGACCAACTTTGACTGATAACCATGCTAGAAAATGCCTCCCGCACCTTCACAAGTCGCCTCAAGACAATCGTGTTGGATGCAAATCTAGTTTCGGCAACCTATTCAAAAATTTAAAATTAAAATTAAAATATAAAGAAGACATGCTTGAGTTTAAAAAATAAATTAGTAATTACTAAAGCAAAATGTAAAATTTAAAAGTTGAAGTGTTTCAATTACCTTCAACAACTCCAATGTTGAAAATGATCTAAAAATGGCTTGTGACATTTGATGGTTTGTGATGAACATTTGGATCTCTTCAACTTCAGCATACATTTGTTTGATCCAATTTATTTTCGCACCCAACTTTTGTAGCATGAGGTTGAGAGAGTGAACAGCATAAGTTGTCCAAAATATATGCTCAAATCATGTCTCAATCAACATACCTACAAGTCTACAATTCTTTGCGTTGTCTATTATTACTTGGACAACATTTTCAAGACCCACATCCTGAATGCATTATATAAGGATGTTAGCAATAAATTGTGCATCCTTCACTTGTCCTTCACAATCCACGGCTTTCAAAAACATTGCCCCTTTAGGGCACACTGCAATCACATTGACTAATGGCCAGTTTTTGGCATCCTTCCATCCATCAGAAACAATTGACACACTTGTTTTTTTCCATGAATTTCTAATGGAAGCCAATGCATTGTTTATGCCTTTTACCTACTTTGCTAGTAAGGTGGTACGCACCTTCTCATAACCTGGCCCTGTGTACCCTTGTGATTACTCACTTGCCTTTCTCAATATATCCTGCCAATATGGTGATCTTACAACATTGAATGCCAAACTGTTTGCATATAGACATCTTGCAACGGCTTGATTTGCAAGCTCTCTAACTTCAAGCTTAAATTCTCTTTCTAATGGCCCCTTGCTTCTCTTCACACCAACAGGATCTTCTTCACTTCTATCCAAAAATGGGTGGCTCTCCACTACAATATCAGGAAAGTCACTATGTGATGGAGAAGGAGGAGGCCTCTTTGATCCCCTTCCACTTCCTCTTTCTCTCAGCAAAGGATGGTTTGTGGCACGACCAAGTCTTGCATCTACTTCCTCTTGCTCTTCAATATATGCTGCTACTTTTTGAGGTGATAACTTGTTGCTATCTTCTCTTGGAGGACCTGAACATACTGCGATTCCTTGTTTAGGAATGGCATATAAATGGGCTTTCACACGACTATATGAGCTAGTATACTAAACTTCACAATGACTACATATCCAAACAAATGCTCCTCCCCCTTGAACTTCTTGTATCATTTGTACATATTTTCATAGAGGTGAATTTGGGTCAGTTTTAAAGGTGGGTCGAGCAATAGAAGTAGAACCAATTGCCATTATGTTGATACAAGTTCAAAAACAAAATCAATTATTGAATTATTGAATTAAATAAGCTAATATACCATTTAAAATAAATAAAAAATTACATCTATTATATTAATAAATTATTAAATTCATAATAAAAAAACTAAATAATTATTACTAATTTAATTATATTAATAAACAATATATTTATAAATGTATTATCTCATAAATTATAACTTAAATAACTTATAAACAATTTTGTTTAAATTTAAAACTTAAAAATTCATTAATAAATTTAATATATAAAACTTATTATAACTACAATATATATTTTTATAACTTTTGAAACTGCAATATATATTTAAATTATTGTTTTACAATTTTTAATATAAAATAAATTAAATATTAAAAATAAAATTCTAAAAGATTAAAAATAAATGAATAAACTATAAATTTTTATCATTAAAACATTTAAAAAGAAATTATGAATAAACTTTATTATAAACTGAAACGAATATTATTTTTTAGTGTTTCAGTTTATAATAAAGTTTATTCATAATTTCTTTTATTAATTTTTAATGATAAAAATTTATAGTTTATTCATTTATTTTTAAGTTTTTACAATTTTAGTTTTAATATTTAATTTATTTTATATTAAAAATTGTAAAACAATAATTTAAATATATATTTATCATTTAAAAGTGAAACAAAAAAAAAAAGCATTAGCGGACTTACCTGACTCGAAACGGTACCCAAAAATTTTCTACAGTTGCGTGAATATCCTCTACAGTCGCATGAATGGCCGCACACCTGAAATAAATCCTTTTTCTGTCGCGTCATTGGCCGCTGGAAACAGAAATAGAAATGGCATTGAAAAATATTGCAGGTCATTGTTGGCTGCTTGCGTGGGTGTAAACAGAATAAGGTTAAATGATAAATGAAGGCAGTAAAATCTAAAGAGGTAAAGCCAAAGTTAGGGTTAAGAAAAAACGTAAACAAAAAAAACGAAAATCACGCCAGTATGAAAATGCGTTGGATCCGCCCTCGAAACGCCACGTAATCAAATACATTTCAGCAAACAAAATGAGGTGCCCTGACCGAATCCATAGGGAATTTGCCACGTATCGGAACTGGGCACGTCCCGTACCCGAAATTGGGCCAAAAAAGCAATCAGATCCTCTCCTAGGATGGTTTGGGAAACTTAGCCATGAAGTCATGAATATTTTAATAAGGGAAAATCTAATCTTTCCCCAAGGCAATTGAGTGCCTTAGTGATGAAGGCAACAAATATTTTAATCGAATAAAATATGAAGTTGGCTTAGGGCAGTTTAAAGTGCCTTAGTCCTGAAGTAAACTGAATATTTTAATAAAACAAATTTGACCCTCTTCTTGGGGTGGTTTGGGTTTGGAATCTTATTTAAGAAAGTTTGCGAGGTTGAGAGAGGCATGTTTTGGTGTTGCTAATTCTGTTTAGACAATTTGAGAGAGGTGTCTCTTGACTGAAAATAGTTTTCAGTCGATTCAAAGTGGTGCTCCCTTGAATGCAATGGTATGTGATGGCCCCATTCCACCATGTGAGATAATTTCAAACAGAAATTCATCATAGAGCTTAAACAGATTGCTTTGGTGAAGTTTTAGTTGCAGATTGTGACTTTGTTTTGTGACACTTTCATCTTTACTTGTTGGAAGGAGGTTTTCAAGAGGTTCATGTGGCAAAGAAGGATAATTTTGGTGATTTCCAGCTTCAAGTATAACCAGATTTTTGTTACAGCAGTCCTCAAGTTGATTTCATTATCATATCTAAGGAGTTTCCGGGCATCTACAACCACCAGTGTGTTGCTATAGTCACATTTTAATCATTCCCAACTGGACCGAGCATCCCACTTCATAAAGCTAGGGTTTGGACTTGTGTTTTGGCAAGAGTGGATGTAATTGAAGGTCTGAAACTCAAATCAGACCTGACTGTTTGTACTTTCCAACCCTCTTTTTTGTAATCAGTTTCCAAATCAAATAAAGAAGACAAGCTATCATTGTTGGGTATGATCATCCTTGTTTATGTTCATCTTGTTGATTGCCTGAGATCTATGTTCAAGTTTATTTCTTGTTGTTTATGCTTGGAACCTTTCAAACTACATGTTATAATAAACCCTTGTTAAGAGTATAAGTGCAGCAAAAAGAAAAAGAAAAAATCAGTTTGAACCTATAAGGGTTCTAACAGTGGTATCAGAGCCAGATTCCTACCAGCCTATTGGGTGAAATCAATTCGGTACACTACAGTTTGGATTACGAGTTAGTTTCATGGCTAGAATTAAGGATGGAAGATTGTTACCTATCGTCCTTCCTGCTCAACCAAAGAAGGAAAAGGCACCTAAAGTGGAGAAAATAATGAAATACCTTGAACAAACGCAACAACAAATGTTGCAGCAGTTTCAAGATAACCTGATTGCAGTTGTGGGACAGTTGAGAAGAGAGCAACGTTGTTTCACATGCCAAGAAGCTTGGACATCTAACCACATATGTGGGAACAACAAAGAACGTGAAATAGGAACTCCTACCACCCGTTTATTGCAGCCAAGTAGTAGATGAAGACTTGATAGCTGAAAAAAATGAGTTTGAGCCTTTGTATGATGAAGAGAGAGTCACAAATCAAGAGACATGCATAGAGGACATTTCTGATTTGGAAAATTCTATAGCAGAAATTAGTGAAATTGAGCCTTGCTTTGATGAAGTGAGTGAGCATGAAGTGTTGGACTTCGCGAGTCCTTCATTTGATGAAGACCTTGAAGATGCCACTGCTTTTGAGGATGAGTTGAAGATGATTGATAGATTGATATAAGGTGACTTTGCAAGAAATCTTGAGGGCATTGAAGTAGAGAGTCCTGATGAAGATGTGGGAAACAGTGAAACTTCAAAGGTTGAACAAGTTGATGCTGCTGTAATTTTCAGGACAGCACCTACTAAGGAGTATCTTCACCATGCTTGTGAGGGTAATTTAGATTATGAGTGGGAAATTCCCATGCCAAGTGAAGAGCTGATTGATTCCTTAAAGATCCAAGATGAAAAATATGTTGATAAAGATTTTAAAACAGCCATTGGTGATGATTCAATGCTTGAATTTGATGTTGCCCTATCATTTGAACATAATAACAGAGAAGAGGGAAAATCAGAAACCATGCAAATTGAAGAACCAAGTGTCTTTTCAAAAGAGTCAATTGATGAGCATGTTGATGGGGAGTTTGTTGGAAGATTTGAATCAACCTCTAATGATGGTTCAACATTGGAATTACAGAATCAATTGTTAGTCACTGAAGATAAAATTGTACATTCCTTAACTCACTTGGATTGCATATATAAGTTTGTTGAGGATCACATTTGGAGGGCACAAGCTGAAAGGAGACAAATGGGCATGGAAAGAAGATCTTCACTTGAAGATTGGTGTGTAGTCAGAGAGGCTCTTGAAACACTTAAATCAGATTATTTGAACCTGCTATCCGATAGAGATCATGTCCTTGAGTTTGTTGATCGAATATGTAAATCATTGAAGGGAAGAGAGGCTGAAATTGATAAGCTTCCATCTAAGCTTAAATCAGCAATAACTTCTTTAGAAAGCACCCAAATGGCTCACTTAGAAGTTGAAAATAAGCTTGTTGATGTATATCAATTCAAGGAGCAAGTTGGAGTTGCTAGAGCAGATGAAAGTAAGTTGGAAATTGAAGAGCTTGGTTTGCTCCAAGGAGGTTTTGACTTAGGACAACCTCCTAAGTATGCAGATACAGAGTTGGAGCAAATTGATGAATTGTTTGAACAAGAAGGTTAAAACAACTTCCAATCATTTGATGATTCTTTTTCTATGATGGAAGTTGAGTTAACACATGATAATCCCCTCATGTTGAATGATGAAGACCAACTTGATGTTAGCAACATGGAGGAAGATAGTAATAGGATATGGGATCTAGGTGAGAAGCACTCATGGAATGTTACTTCACACAAAACCTTTTTCAATGAGAAGTTTTCATTAGTTGTTGAAGGTGGCATAAGGTTCAAGTATGCAATGAATTAAGTTCAATGATGGCTTACTTTCATAATGAAGTTTATTCTCAAGGTTCTATGGAGGATAGTGGTGTTGGTAAGATTGTTTTATGGATGATTTTTGAGTCAAATTTCTCTCATGAAGTTGCTGTCCTTACTCCTATCAGCCATCATAAGTATTCAATTGCATACATAGTGTTTGATTGGAGAGAAATTTTGGTCATAACTTTGATATATTCTGATTGTAGATGGCCTAAATCTCTTGTTGTCTTTAGAAGATTTCAGTTTTGTTGTTTCTGTCCTATTTTCAGATTACTGATATTGGGTTTTCAGAGATTAATTTCAGTTTATTACAGCCATGTGATTATTCTTTTTGCTATCTTTGACCTTCTGTGGGTGGATGACAAAAGTGTTCGGCTGAAAAGAACAAGTGTTACAGCTATTATTACTCTTTTGCATGGTTTAATGAAGACTTCAGAATTTTCAGTTGGTGATTTTGATGACACCCATAGTGGACCAGCCACTCAAGAGTTGTCTTTGATGGGTGTTGAAGGCATCCATAACTCATCATTGTTTGTCACCGATTTACTATGATATAGCAGCTTCCTATTTGTTGATTGGTGACTTTATCTTCATTGATTTGTCATGGGTTAATAGCTGTCCTACTTTGAACTTCAAGGCACTTTCCGGTTTTTCAGGGTCTACATCAACTAATCAGTTGCTTGGGACTGCGTGGAAGTGTATCTATCTGATGGACATAGAGGGAGTCGCTTCTCACATCTCTTTGATGGTCTACTCATACAGATGGATGATATATGATGACTATGTCATGATAGATACCTATTTCTACTCTTATAGCCGGATGGATGGGTTGATTTGGGATCCAGGTATTGACACGGATGATGCAATGGTATTCAGTGATTGAGATGAGTTGCTTCAGGTGTTATGGTGTATTGGCATTCCAATCAGAGTGGAGCAGCGGGTTATATGGTGATTGCTTGAGGGAAAGCAATCTTGGGAAGGGAGGACTGTAATGTCCCCATTCTCAGAGTGACATTATGGTGACCTAATTCTACCCCATCCAGCATTCCTGTGGGTTAGATGCATGATTAGGGAATGATTTTGGCCAAGAGAATCAAATTTTGGTAAAATGTGTTTAGAGAATTAAGAAGGAATTATCCTTAATCCAAGCTAAGCATAATGTTGATCCTATTCTATTATTATCTCATGGTCCACTTGTAAGTCAAAGCATACAAGGAGGTCAAAGCAAGCAAGGAGGTCTACTTCAAGTCAAAGCAAGCAAGGAGGTCTATTTGCAAGACCAAGCAAACAAGGAGGACAAAGTAAATAAGGAGATGAGTCGACCTCATCAAATCAGATCTGCTTCTAGAAGAATTCCCCTTCCTATGGCCGTTTAGAAGATTTAAGGGAGAAGCAACCAAAATATAATATTTTAAGATCAAACTTGATCTCTCCCTTGGGCAGCTCAAGGAAGCTTCCAAATTGAAATATTTTAATATTCAAAAAAAGCAATCAGATCCTCTCCTAGGACAGTTTGGGAAACTTAGCCATGAAGTCATGAATATTTTAATAAGGGAAAATTTGATCTTTCCCCGAGGGCGACTTGAGTGCCTTAGTGATCAAGGCAACGAATATTTTAAAGGAATAAAATATGAAGTTGGCTTAGGGCAGTTTAAGGTGCATTACTCTTGAAATAAAGTGAATATTTTAATAAAACAAATCTGATCCTCTTCTTGGGGCAGTTTGGGCTTGGAATCTTATTTAAGAAAGTTTGGGAGGTTGAGAGAGACATGTTTTGGTGTTGCTAATTTTGTTTAGACAGTTTGAGAGAGGTGTCTCTTGACTGAAAATAGTTTTTAGTCGATTCAAGGTGGTGCTCCCTTGAATGCAGTGGTATGGTGATGGCCCCATTCCACCATGTGAGATGATTTCAAACAAAAATCCATCATAGAGCTTAAACAAATTGCTTTGGTGAAGTTTTAGTTGCAGATTGTGACTTTGTTTTGTGACACTTTCATCTTTACTTGCTGGAAGGAGGTTTTCAAGAGGTTCGCGTGGCAAAGAAGGATTATTTTAGTGATTTCCAGCTTCAAGTATAACCAGATTTTTGTTACAGCAGTCCTCAAGTTGATTTCATTATCATATCTGAGGAATTTTTGGGCATCTACAACCCCCAGTGTGCTGCTAAAATCGCATTTCAATCATTCCCAGCTGGGCCTAGCATCCCACTTCATAAAGCTAGGGTTTGGACTTGTGTTTTGGCACAAGTGGATGTAATTGAAGGTCTGAAACTCAAATCAGACCTGACTGTTTGTACTTTCCAGCCCTCTTTTTTGTAATCAATTTCCAAATCAAATAAAGAAGACAAGCTATCATTGTTGGGTATGATCATTCTTGTTTATGTTCATCTTGTCAATTGCCTGAGATCTATGTTCAAGTTTATTTCTTGCTGTTTATGCTTGGAACCTTTCAAACTAAATGTTATAATAAACCCTTGTTAAGAGTTTAAGTGCAGCAAAAAGAAAAAAAAAATCAGTTTGAACCTGTAAGGGTTCTTACAATTTCACTGAGCCCATGTTGAGCATGATCGACTATACTAACATGGATAGGCCTTGTTTCAGTGAAGTATATGATGGCATTGATTCAATGATTGAGAAGATGAAAGTCATCATTAACGAAAAAGAGCAAGATCTTGAAGAAAACTTCTTCAAAGAACCACATAAAATCATTGTAGAGAGATGGAACAAAATGACCACTCCACTGCATCTTCTTGCCTTTGCATTGAGTCCCAAATACTATAGTGCTCAGCTCCTTTTTTGACAACATGAGTTGCCCCATATAGAGATGTTAAAGTGGCTCAAGGGTACAAGGCAGCATTTTGCAAACTCTTCACTAATTGTGATAGATGTGATGCAGTGAGGGCTGAGTTAATGGGTTTTGCATGCTCCAACGATTGTGGCCTTTATGTTCTTCGCGACAAATACATGGTCAATGCTCATAGTTGGCAGTACTTCCATGGCCAAGCATACACGTACCTACAACCCCTTGCAATCAAGATTTTATCCCAAGTAAGTTTCATATTCAAAATATTTTATCTTTTAAGTTTTTTAAATTTATTTATATTTTAATTTTTAAATTTATTTTTTTAAATTTTGTAACTCTTTACTATTTAATTTGGTCTTAAGAGGTTGCTAGTTCATCTTCAGCTTAGAGGAATTGGAGCACATACTCCTTCATCCACTCAATAAAGTGCAATCGACTATATTAAAAAAAGGGAGACAGTGCCAATGGCACTATTTGCAGTTCTTCTAATCTATCACTACATACATCATGGATGGTGATGATGATTTTTTTGATGACCCATATGATATTTGATCAGTGATGGCTGATTGTCGACACTTGACATTATTATTTTTTTAACTTTAATCTATACCATGACATTTGAATTTGACTAATATTTGACTATTAATATGGTGGTGTATTTTAATTTTTCCATGTTATTTGACTATTGGTATGGTGGTGTATTTTGAACAGATCTTATTGCTGCAAATATATATATAATTCTAATTTTTATATATTTTTGTATCAATGAACCCAACCCCCCAAAAAAAATTTGACCAAACTCTCAAACCGAAACCAGTAACTTAGCATTTTAGTAATCATAACATGAATAAAACATATTAGCAGTATAAGAAAATCGCATGACTCTCTCCATTGAAACTTGTTAATCATTCTAGATTAGTTTCAATGATCTGTAAAGAAGACCGCATATTTTACATTTAATGAAAGAGAATAGCTTTGAATTAAATGCTGTTAAACTGACAACAAAGAAGTCACAAAACTTACAAAAGCATGAGCATAGAGATGGAAATATGTGACCATGCAACATATTTAATATCAAACAAAAGCTGAAAGCAAAGTTCCTTCATACAAGTTGAGGCCTCTCAAACATCAATCTACTATAATTTGACACAACCATTTTGTTATTAACTATCCTATAAACACCATAAACACGGTAATGAAGCAGGACAAATGTGCTGCAAGGGAAGAGCAGCACCATCAAAGGTAGTGTCTGGTACACGGCATACAGCTTCTTTAATATCACTTGCAATGGTCATCTGAAACAATTAAAAAGAGAGAATATTAACACCTAGTATAGGAATATTGATTAAAAAATAAATGGAATAGCAAGACAAACAAAAAAAATTATCTGCAAAGTAGAAGCAAGAATATGACAACCTGTGAGTATCTTTTATAGCTCTCGGTTGTGTCAGGAAAGTCAGTGTCTATTATCTGCAAGTAGAAGCAAGAATATGATATCAATATAGCTTGACATAAGAAACATAAAATGTAACAGCAGCAATATTTCCTAATAGCACTAGCCACACAACTTGACACTGACAAGAAGATAAATCAATAAACAAATCAAGCACCATATATGCACAAAATGAACTTGTGGAAAAAATATGAAGTGTAGAAAAATACTAGATCCAATCATATATGTCTTTAAGAAGACTATTCAAAATCCAATCAGCTCATGTCTTCATCTTATCCAATAAACAACACCTATGTCTCTAGTCCACACCACAAACTCTTCAAAATTTCAACGTATAATTCTCAATTAAATGATTCCACTACAAGTGACCTAGTCTCTAATCAGAAACAAAACGTTGTGGCTACTCCCAAAGCTCTTCATATTCTTTGCATTCAAAATTTTCTTCTTCAATTATGAGTAATCTGCAACAATGCATCCACATGGCCTCATTATGGAGATTAGCTAGACAGAAATAGGAAGACCCCAAAAAAGAAAATTAGCATTAATATATTCCAATACATCCAAGAGAAATCCTAAGGGCTCAACAAAAATGTACAATTCAATACTCTAGAATTAGTACATACAAAAAACTGCCAATTGCATACAAACCTTAATTACAATACTCGGACTCAACTCAGACTTGGCTAGCTGATTTTTGACTCAGACTCGGCATATTTAAAATCCATGAAACATAGATAGTTTTTAACAATTTAAAGCTTTTAACATACACCCTTCAATAAATCAACTTTAAAAACAATAATCTTAAATATATAAATATTTTCAAGTGCTTTAGGTTTATGATACTCATGGCATCAAAAATAAAAATCACAATATGGAGTAATGAACTATGGCAAAAAGAAGCTTGTATCACTCTACCCAACACCACTAGTTTAATGTGCCATCTTGCACTTGTATCTTAGACAAGCCTGAAAATGTTGCTATAGCCATAGGAGCACTACTCAAGATAGGGATTAACTCAACAAACCAAAAGTATAAATTTAGTTCACTTACTTGGAATTTAATATGGGAAAAAGTAAAGAATAAAAATGCATTTTTTCCATCTAGCATGGCCCAAGATTTTTATTTTTGGCTTTTTAAAATAAGGGTAGAGGCTTGGGGGCGGCAGCCCTCGATGTAGTCAAGTAGTAATGTCCCATGGAGGTCAAGGGCCAATGCCCCCAACGGAATCGAAGGACAACCATTTTCACAATTTTGTTGCTTTTAATCAAGCTCCAAGAGTCCTCCAAACCCTTCCAAAAACACAAGTATCAAAGCCATAGGGCAATAATTAGGCCCTAACCATGCTTGTTGGATTTTTGTTTCAATGGATCTTATTTAGCTTCAATTCTCTTTTTTTCTCCTTGCTTGTGCTTGCAAATGTAATAGACATCAATTTGAAGTGTTGAAGATCATTTAAGTGTTTATCATTTAAGTGTTTTCTATTTTTTTAATTGTTTTCTAATTTTCCACCTAAATATCACGGTCAAGTTTCAAAAACAAGATTCACAAGTCTTGAAAACTTGGCGAGACTAACCAAACTCATCAAGTACCCAATTCCCAGGTCTCTAGGCCTCATTTCAACCAATTCACATCAAGACTCACCAAGTTTGGGTGTTCTAAACAAGTCTTGTAACTATAGTACAAGCACTATCAATTTCTCTTGGCAATATGACAGTTTTATTCAAAATTTAAGAATCATCAAAACAAAATATGGTCAGAATCACCAAACTCAAGCCAAAATAACCACTTATCAATTTTTCCAGGTTAAGTTTGGACGCAATACTTGAAGAACTTCGGAGAGTTTCTTTGGAGCAGAAACCCTAGGTCGAAAAACCTATGGGCAATCAGTTTATGTAGTGAAACCATCTACCCTAGGTGGAAATTGGTGGAGCCACTCAAGTTTCACAATTGGATTCAGCGAAATAAATAAATGTGAAGTCTTGCAGGCAAGAAATTTATTGAATACTTTCCCAGATGTTTGTGAGAGATTTGATGATGTGTGTGTGCAAATGAAGTTAAATATTTTTCCAAGATAATATTTACAATTTTGAGTGTTGTGTGTGTTGGTGGCGTGGAGCTCAAAGTAGAATATATTTTATTTGTCAATGATGATCCAAACTGTTGACGTGATTTTCACGACCACACCAACACAGAATAAAGTCGCCAACAGCTACTCTATCCTCTCTTGAACAAAGTTTCCTGCATGCTAAGATTGCGAGATAGGTCATACATTTAACTCCAAGGTTCCTTTAATGCGAATAGTCTCAGTTGGCTTGATGTGATTTTGCTGGTATTTCAAGGGGACTTACACAATTGTTCGACAGTTGACAGCAAACAGCGGACTAAGGGCTTTCATGTAATTCGAATGATTTGGCAAGTGAGCACAAGTTTCCTAATTCTAACCAAAAATGAACTGAATTTAAAATGAGTGTAGGGATAAGAAGGTTCTAATCTACTCTAAGGCGTGGGACATCGCGATCAATTCTTACAGACTTCAACCGGGCCTTGCTTTGCCTCGCTTCGTACAGCTTCCACAAAACCGGTGCAATCTTCAAAGGAGTGGCGAAAGGTGTTCAAATTATAACTCAACATGCAAGCACCATCAAGACGATGCATACGAACACGTGAGTCACAATCAAAGTTAAGTTTGAAAAGTAATCCAGTTGACCACGCAGGGCGAACCCACCGTCAGCGAGCCCGCTAGTGGTATGGACGAACGAAGTCTTGTTCAAATCAAGCACCACATTCCACAATCACTAAGTACTTGCATGAAACGAAATCTACTTTACTTTAAGCTACTTCAAGTTGCTACGTGAATTGGAAGGACGAAGAAGCCTCGACAACTACTCATAACAAAGAAGAAATCACCATCAATGAAAATTCTTTTATTATGAAAGCATTCACGACAACTTCTTACAAAGTATTCAAAGGGAAGCCTTTCCTTCCTTTTCAATCTAAACTATACTATCAAACTATTCTACTTTCTACTCTATCAATTTCTCTACTCCTCTACTATCCTAACTTTGATCTAATTGAGATACAAATGAGGGGGGATGCCCCTTTTATAGCTGGCCAAGTCCAACGGACGGCTCAAATTACAATCGACTAGATGGCTAGGATCGTGCCACCTCAGCCCTAAACAAGATTCACCCTAAAAACCGCCACCAAGAGGTCAAGGGTAATAAATGAGCCATTATTGTCCATCATCCTTCTAGAAGATTCCAACCTTGAAACGCGTTCACACTGTTCTTGATCTTCTTCTTGACGTTGTTCTTCAACTTCTTCTTTGTCACTTGAGCTGGGCACATACGAAGTTATTCCAACACTTAGCCATTTTTTGCAACTTTTCTTCCTTCGAGGTTGAGATGTCATCTTGGATTACTTGCTTCATCTTCCTAAGTCATCATCGTTTGGTCTCGACGTTTCTCCTGCAAAACAAGCAAGGAGAAGAGCATTAGAACACTTCATAAAAAAACTCAGCTTACTTACCTGATTTTCATGCTTTAACTTCCAAGGGTTCATCATCTTCACTAGCCAACTTTGCGTTCAAATTCTTCATGCCTTGGCCAAATTTCCAACCCATCTTGTATTTTGCTTGGCACACTTCACTCTGATATTTCATCCAACTCAGACTCGAGAAAAATGCTTTCATCAGGAATTTGATCAAAAATTATCTAGGCACCCAACTTCGAATTCATCCACCAAGGCGACATATTTCAACATCTTTTTTGCTTTCTTGCCTTAGAAAAATTTTCAAACTTTTACTTAGGAAATTCATTATTTAAGTGCCCATCAAAAATCTCCATCCTAAAGGCTTTGGCGAAGCGTGGAAGACTTTAAAATCCATCCTTTGTCGGAAATCTTCAATACCCAGAAGAAAATTTCCTTCAGAACGCGTCGAACTCATGGGTGTACAACGAACGGGTTCATTTAATTTTCTTGAATTTTGAACCTTGGAAAAATAATTTTTAACAAATTTAATCCAGTTCTTCATCTCTGTGAATATTTTCTTGCTCTGACTCGAAACTCTTTGTTGACCCTATGCAGCTGGCATCATCTGACTTCATCTCTAGCAATTTTGCTCACGTCTTAGGAAATTTCATCCCTCCAACTTGAGCATATTTTATATACCATGAAGAATATATTTTTTTCCTTCTCAATGCCAAGTATTTTTTTTATCACCACCTTTGCCTTATCCCTTGGCACATTTTATATGTCATGGAGAAAATTTTAATTATAACGCCTAGCATATTATCCATCTCCCCTTGGACGCATTTCTCACTTGCAAGAGGATATTAAAAGTCTTCAATGCCTTGGCACTCTTTAAATCCATCAACCTTATCCTTGCATGGGCGCATTTGAGCATATGAGGAGGATAAAGCATTTTCAACGCCTTTGACCACCTTTACCTTACCTTGGCGCATTTCCTATGTCATGAAGGATGAAACACTTGCTAATGCTTTGACCTTTTGACTTTCTTCAAGCTTGAGTGCATTTCTTATAGTGAGGTGGATGAAGTTTGTCTTCTTCTTAGCTAGCTTTGAAACATGGGCGCATTTAGCATGTATAGAGGAATGAACATACACTTTATACTTAGAAATTTTTTCGAAATCATCTACTTGAAGAGGGCGCAAATGAAGGCATGAGGAGGATGAAGCATTTTGACTTTTGACTCTTTCTAGCTTCCCAAGCATGGGCGCATTCTAGCATAGGAGGAGGATATCCTTTTGCCTTAGAATTTTTTATTCACTTGAATGCAAGCTAGGCACATTTGGAGGTGGCAGGAGGATTTAACAATAACTTAGAATATTTTGGCATCTCATTACCTTGAGGTGGGCGCATATGAGGTATGGAGGTGGATATTTGTCCATGCCTTAGAATTTTTTAAACTTTCTCCTTGAGGGTGGGCGCATTTAGCATGTGCTGGAGGATGAATGCCTTTTCTTAAAATTTTCCAACACCTTGACTTTGAAGAGGGCGCATTTCACATGTGGGGGTGGACAAACTTCCAGACTTAGGCGTTTTTCCTGTCAGCTTCTCCATGTCCTGCTATTTATAGTAAGTCCTTCAATTTTCATACTTCTGGAGCTCGGATCAATTTGAAATTTTGAGCATAGGATCCTCATAACCTCGTCAGCCTGTTCATACTGCCACCCTGAGTTGACCTGTTAAAAATAGTATGTTTCTGAAGGTGGTTTACTATTTATAGCAGCTGCTTGATTCTGATATCTCCACAACTCCGTTTGACTTGAAATTCGAATGACGCGCTCCTCACCACGTGACCTGCCTGTTGACACTGGCGCCTGATGTTGACTTTCTATTTATAACCTGTTTCTGAAATGACTTACTATAAATAGTAAGTGCTCCGTTTGCCTTCAAATTTTACCGATGGATAGCTCGAAAGATGCTGAACGCAGTGGGATACACCGGTTTTCGGAAATTCTAACCTTTTACGCCTCTTTTTGGGTCCCGAAGTTGGAAACCCTAATTGGACTTGCCTGTATATCAAACAATCTTCGTTTGTCCTCGTTTCTGTTGCATTGCGATTAGTTTGTGATTCTAAAGTGCTGGGAGGCGGCTGTCTGAAAGCATTTGCTAAAAATAGTAAGTTGCTGAAGAAGTGATTATCTCCGTTTGCATGTCACATCACCGCGAAGCTCTCGAAAAACCCATAAGGAATATGCAGACATGAAAAGAAAACCCTGACATAATAACCCTAAAAATAGCCTCCGAAGGCTTAACTCTGAAAGTCATCATTTTGCTTTGCATGTTATATCGTCGCGAAGGTCTCAGAAAACCCAGAAGGAATCCTCAGACATGCATTGAAAAACTTTGCATATAACCCTGAAATCTGCTCTGGAAGCTGAACTCCTAAAAATAGTAAGTTGTCTGTTTCAGCTCAAATTTTGCACGCGAGCAGCTTGATGTGTTCTGGACGCAGTGTGACTGTCGGAATTTCAAGAATGCCGAAGGAACGCTTTGAATTGCACACTTACTAAAAATAGTAAGTAGTCAGAATCTGATGAAACTTCAGTGGAAATTTGTTGGAAGCATACTAACATCAATGTTAGTCTCAAATCTCAATTTATTCACCTCGTTCGACCTCAAATTGGCAAGGAAGTTCAAAACCCTAATCTTCAGACTTGGCCAAAATTCACATTTAAACTCAATGACGGGCACAATCCTCGAAAGGCAGATAGCAGAAAGAGAGGGAAAGAGAGAGAGAGGGACAAAAACCAAAGCCAAAAGACCATAATGGAGCAAAAATTAGGGGTCCCCATCTTGAATTGGGCGATGTGTGAAAAGGTCACAACACAAACCAGCCATACTATATTTTCCTTGGGACTGTCATACACCAACTAAAAATGGAGCGATGCCTTTACTCGTGATGGGACTCATTAATACCCATCGCCACCCTTTTCCTAAGCTCAAACAGCTGTAGAAAAGTCAGCACAGCCTTGGGAGGAAGGACATATAGCTGCGATACCTTCCTAAAATCTCTAACATACTTTCCTTGGAACAGCCGTACAACTTGTATAAGTTTTTTGGAGACTTGTTGGACACTTAGTATGGACAATTCAGCATTTAATATAAATATTTATTGCTGGTAATTTCTGGGTTAAGCATTATACAACTGAGAATGCATTAAAATGAAGTACATTGGTTTGTAGTGATATTTGAAAATTTATGCATAAATAAATTATTATGTATTAAAATTGTGAGAAATCAATGAAATGAAAGTATGGTACAAAACATTAGCAAATCACTGAAAACAAACTCAGAGCAGCATACTGGCAAAATGTTTGATGAAATGTCTGTTAACATGAAGTCATTAAATTGAAAAAATTTTGCATACAAATTTAGCTTGGGATATTTCATCCCTTCATGTTGGTCGGCCAAGGCAGCATGTATATTTTTCTTATTTAATTTTTAAATGCTAAAAAGGTGGGTGCCATACTTGGGAAGGTCAGCCCATAGTATACAAAAAAGTTTTATTTATTTTTGACATATGAAAATGGGCGCCAAGATGGAGAGGAGGTCGGCCACCATAAGCAAATATAAATTTATTTATTTAATGCATTTTGACTTATAATTTAGGTGCCAATATTTGCAGATGTAGTCAGCCTTTTACATCAATGACAACTATTTTTCAACATCCTTAATTCCTTTTGAATGTTGTCCTTGTTTATCCACCATGCATCTTTAGAAATCATCTAGAAAAGGGTTTGACCAATATTGCCAAATTTCTCATAGGCAACATCCGTTTCTCAAAATCAATTGTCATAGGCACCAACCACACAGACAAGAAATACTATTACATTCCTATAAATTTGCAGTGTCTCTCTGTTAGAATAATTATTCTATATTGTTAATGGTCAATACTATTCTCTTGCTACAGTAGTTTGTAGGTGAGGTAGTTGGACATTTTAAATGTCTACAATTATCTACCTTCACTATATATTGTAATCTTTTCCTTTGTTAATACAAGCAATTTTTAGCCCAAAATTGTTTCATGGTATCAGAGCTTTCTAAACAAGGGGCAGCCTTCTCTGTTCTTTTCTAGACGGTTTTTTGTACTCTTGGTCATCAACATTCTGCAGATCCAGGGAGGGTCTCAGCAGCAGTAGAGTGTTCTGAAGAATTTGTGACTATCAACTTGCAGATTGTTTTTGTAGGTAGTTAGACGATTGACCATTAAGGGAGGGTATTAGAATAATTATTCTATATTGTTAATGGTCAATACTATTTTGTTGCTACAGTAGTTTGAAGGTGAGGTAGTTAGACATTTTAAATGTCTACAGTTCACTATATATTGTAATCTTTTCCTTTGTTAATACAAGCAATTTTTAGCCCAAAATTGTTTGACTCTCATGGTTACTTCCTTCTTTGGGTGCATAGTTCCTTACAAACATGTTAGCAGAGAGCACAGTAATACATACACATAAATATTGTTCCCAACTCCTAATATAAAACTACACATGGATTAGAAACAACAAAGCAAACAAAGTATAAATAAAAAAATATTTTTTCCTGCGTACACTCAAAAAAAAAAAAATTATTTAAGCATCTATAGAACATGTGAAGTTGGACAGTGGAAAGTATAAAGCAGAACAAATATGTTAAGAGCAACAATATGATCCACATAAGAGCGTACAAATATTTAAGTTAAAACAGAAGCAAAACATGAACAATTAATGCAACAATATGATGCAAATAAGAGCATACAAATTTTTAAGTTAAAACAGAAGCAAAACATGAACAATTAATACAACAATAAATGATGTTACGATCCTATGAGCCAAAGGTATTTCCCAACAATGAAGATAAAAAGCATGAAATACTAACCTGAAATTCTCCTGGTCGAACCTCTTTCCTCTTGAATGAATATCGAGGCCTGAGCTGCAGTATGAAAGACAGACAGTAATTCCAGACAACGAGGGAATAAGAATTACTAAATCATAGACAATTCATAAAGAACAAAGTCAATATAATGAAATACTGGTTACCATAATCCCTTTACTCTCCAGTGACTTCATCAAGCACTCAGTTAAAACCTCCCCACCAATCAGAGATGACACAACAGCCTGCAGTTAGAATATCCACGTTTATAGAAAATATTAAAATATTGGATAAAATGCTATGACAAAAATGTAAACCTAAAAACCAGCAGATTCGTACAAAAAACAAATTTTGATATGGACATCTTCCATGCCTTGCAACCCTCAGCATGAAAATAAAAAATTACAATTTAAGAACGAATCAATTACTAGCTAATTGCAAGAGAAGAAAATATAAAAGGTCTTCAATAAAATTGAACTGCCCAAATAATGAATATATATACTAGAAAGGTTAGCATGAGAAGTTGTTAAATGGGAAGAGCTCAAGCGGCAAAATCATATTGGGTTTTCATGGTGGAGAACCATTTTCAAATCCCCAAGAGACATATTTAAATGTACAAAATGTTGAATGTTGAATCAGGTAAACCAGCAAATCCAATTCTTGGTACAGTATACCCCAATTGACAAGGCCAAGCACAAGTCCTAGATGAATTTGACAATGGAGATGCCAAATGGTCATGGCATTTAAGTCGTAGGACATCATGCAAGGGGAATTAACAACAACAACAACAACAAAAGTTTAATGTTGACCAATTCAAAGCAGTGCTCCCAAATTCAAATGATCAGGAAAACATAGACTAGGCCCAACATAGACAAGCTCACCAATAGACCATAGACTTGAGATCCTATGTATTTAAAATGTATGGAAATTATAACGTATGGGTTTACATCCAAAATTTTAGTGACAACATTTTCTCATATTAAGTTATTTGTTAATCTCAAATCCAAGTATCCGTTTTTTATAAATTGGCTACCAAACTACTAGTTGCATTAAAGAATTTTAATTGAAACCATAGATCATGAACAATGAACAGCATACATAAGATAAAGAGAACAATGATTTTATTGTATACACAGTGTTCAATACAATCAAATTTGCAAGACACGCCACCCTCCCTTCCCTGGTATGTGTACCATCATACTTGACATGACTACAAGTACAGTATAACATTGATACAGCACGAATACCATACCTTAACTTGTTTAAGAAAATCAGAAACTATCAACTGCACCTGATTGGAGGGATTTAGATGCCCTAAAGTAGCCCCAAATCTTAACCTAACTACTGTAAAATCCTAAAATTATAAAATTATGGAAAGAAAACTGATTTTTTTTTGTTATAAACATATAAATAACCCTAGTCAGAATGAATCTGTACAACATTCAGATTTTTTCATGGAAATTTTTTGTCGGAGTTTTTTGTCAACCAACACAATGCCAAGGAGGTTGCTATCAAATATGAGTTGAATTAGTGTTGAAAAACACGGCGAGTACTCGCACGTCCTCAGCCTCTACGAGTAAATCGCACAAAAACTCAGCCCCACGCAATACAAAAACTCGCAGCAACTTAAACCCTAAAAAATTGCCAAAAATTGTAGGTTAAACCCAAAAACTCGGCATCAAATTATATAAGATGAATAAAAAGGTCGAAGTTAATTTTTTAAATGCCATTTCAGTGATTAATGATACACAAATAAAGGTTTTCTTCACATGACTAGGGTTGTCATGCAACTACAAGTAAATATTTCCTTCACAAGACCTAGTTTCTTGTTGACAATAATTCGTGCCAGTTGACTAAAACTTTGTTCATTGTTAGCCATCTCCATGTCTAGAATTACAAGATAAGTGTTATATTATAGTCAACTATGTACCCAAAATCTTCAAGAGGATTGTCAAAAAGACAAAGTCGTGGGCTTCCTATATCTTTTCATTACAACTAAGATCTTAGGATAAATATGCATCATACCAATATTTCTCAAATCTCTCTTTGTTTGCAACACAATTACCACTTTTTGAATCAAATACATTTTCACCATCAAACAAAGCAACTTCTTTTAAAAGAGCTTTAATCCTATCATATTCTAAGTTATTATGTGACCTGGTTTCAACTTTGTGGGAAGGAAACAAATATTGATCATTCTTTACTTCACTTCCATGAGATTTACGATTCAAAATGTGTTGAACATCTTGAAAACCAAGTCAAGCATATAGGAAACAAAAAAGTGCCAAACACCTAATTTCAATCTTGAGTGATAAAGTTGTGAAAATGGTATGCGCCATGAAGGTTTGTGTGGTTTCAATGGCCTTAATTTGGGCATTGCCCCCAAACCCCCACAAGGGCGCTACCACTTGACCCCATTGGGGGCGTTGCCCCAAGACCCCCACGAGGGGCACTACCCCTCAACCTCGTTGGGATGTCGCCCCCAAACCCCCATATAGAGCATTGCCCATCAACCCCATTAGGGTCTATGATATGTATTAAACTCTAATTTTGATTTATATACGATGGAAATCAATAATATGTTCTCAAAAATTTAGTAAACTGTGTTTATTAAAAATATTTTTGTTGTATCAAAACCAAATTTTTTGCTTCATTAAGGATTTTGCTTAAAAGAGTCTAAACCTTGTTAAAATAATATCAAAACATAGTTTTTGGGCAAATCAAGTATGGACTTTAAGTCAATTTGGTGTCAAGGAGATACAGGTGAAATTTGGAAAAAATTGAAAAATAGGGTTTCTGCACCCCTAATTCACATTGTGAAACCCTAAAAATTGAAACTTGACAAAATTGGTTGAAATTAATTTTGATTGGCTTATTTTACATCACAATCACAGTGGTGAAGTTAGTTTCAGTTAAAAGTCAGTTTAAGCCAGGTGGGTAGTTTTCACTTTTTCAGGAGAAAAGTTAGGACCTTCGAGATCGTCTATGGCAGTTGGCCAGTACCACGTGTCAAAATCTAAGCCTGAAACTCAAAGCAGAACATTCTATGATGAAAGATGCTGAAAAAGATGCTTCACGGCAGAGGGGATTTTCATATGGTGAAAAGTCCAAAAAAATACTCTTAAGTCTGGAAACACTTCACTTTGTAATGTGGGAGAGACTTGCGCAATCAACGTGCAAATCAACTTTACAGTGTTCGTACATGTGAAAGTGGTGAAATACAATCACACACGCGTCAGTAGCAGTAATGCTTCTACGTGTTAAACTCAACAACCAAAATGGTGTTTGCAGAGCACGAAATGGAGGAAAATATCAAACACAGAGCAAATCTGCGCCCCTGTAGCCTAGGGGCGCCCTTTAATTTGGAGGTTCAAATTTAGTTGGTTCTGATTGCAGATACATTCATTCTCTTAAGAATTCAGTCAGCTTTCTGGTAATCTATCAAGCAAGTCCATTCAAGTTATAGAACTCCGGCAACTGAAGGCGGAAGCAGAAGTTACAGAGAGTTTACACATCACAGGGACAGTCAAATTTGCAGTTTTTGCGCCCTTGTAGCCCAGGGGTGCCCTTGAATTAGACTTGTCAGATGGATGAATTTGCAGATTTTGTTTCCGGGGAATCTCTTTTGATTCAGCCCAGCTCCGCAATGCATCCATTCGTGAGATTGTCAGATATGCTGAGTGACTGTGGCGGTAGTTCCAGTAAGCATGTAAAATGGAGGGTAGATAAAAGTAGAAATATCAAACTGTACCTCTATAGGCCAGGGGCGCCTAGCTTTTTGGCTAGCTAGATGAGGTTTTTAGCAGTCATCGTCTTCACGAGACCTGTGTGGAATCCCCTAGCTATTCAGTGATTCCAACCATCAGCCCTCAGGGTTTGTCAAACGCCCGTGAATGAAGAATCAGTGGAAAATACTGAAAACTGAAAACAAGCAAGAAAATGGCTAAGTATGGAAATTGCATACTCCCTTGAAAAAGGCACCCTTCTCCTGGAGGTCTTAGAAGCAATTTTCTCGCTTCGTCACTTCTAGGAACATCTCTTCTAAGTTGTCCCAACTTCGCGATGAGATCAACGGCGTGCGCATTGGAGCAATCCAGTTCCCAGTGTCAAGGGTCAAAGTAGAGCGTTTGCGTGAGATTTGCAATTTTCAAAATCATTCTCAAGATGGTAATTGCGCCTCTGCAGGCCAGGGGCACCCTTGCTTTTGAGAGCCTTAAAT
>VDFB02309352.1:0-38788 GCA_007258455.2 Sequoia sempervirens
TGGTAGTGCAGTTGTGTTTCACCCTAGCTTGCAGGCAAAATCTTGAACTCACTAGGGGAAACTTACTTTGAGCTTAAAACAATAGAGAAACAATAATAGGACAACATAGAAAACACATCAATCACACTAAAAATCAACATTGAACATCAATCATAAATGTTACACATCAACCATCCATATCAAATAGCTAAATCAATCAATCAAAACAAATCTAAATGGATGATGTAATTTTGAATCATGGTTTTATCACTTTAGCATGAATGTTCAACTGTTGTACTTTTATTTTGTTATCATTTCTCTGGAACAACTTGAGGATGTCCTAAACTAGAGAAGCTATGATGGAGTATGATATTTTTCTTTGTTCGATGTCTATGAGTTGATCATTACTATAGTGCAAATTGTTGCTAGATGTGCTCTACAAAGTATCATTGATGACATTCTGAATTTGCATAGGAAAACAATTAACTCATGTATGTTTTATGCAAGCAATACTCAAATCATCTTGGTTCAATTATACCTAGATGCTTGTGTTAACTTGCAATATCAAAAATCATGGAAATAGTACTCAAGTCATCGTGGTCTAATTATACCATCAATGTTTGTACTAACTTTCAACAATTCAAAAGCTCAATGATGATAAAAGCATGACAAATTGGTTGATACGATGAAAACGTTTGCATATTTAGTTTTATATTTTCAAAGTAGATTGCATCCATAATAGTTTGCATGTGTATTTTATATTTTCCAAGGCTGGAAAAATTTCAAAATGATGTTATTTCTCTCATTAAAAGATTGAGTACATTTAACATTAACAAAAACAAATCATTCACGTATAGTTGCATAATCATTTTGCATATCATACATTAGAAAGCATTATTATCATAGATCATACATCCATCAATGCATTTAGATCATATATTTGCATTAAATAATACAAAAAAAAGGTGCATCGCATATCATTTGCATAATCAAATTCATCCCATATAGCATAAAAGAATCATCCACAAAGCATATAGCATCATAAACCATGTATCATCATTATTTCATTAATGCATCCATACATAACTAATCATATAAACATCACATCATATATGAAGTAGAAATGCATCCATCATAGGCATCCATCATACAATAGACATCACATAGATCAATAGTATTGGTTGCATCTCATATATAATCTCAAAATAGATGTCAAAGTGTACAATGATATCGTAAAACATGGAGAGATACATCATCAAAAATGGCAGAATAATCATCATGTCTCTAAATCACAGTATACATCAAGTCTCAATAAATCGTCAACTATCAATATCTCAAATGTCAACATTGGAGCTATGTGCTACTCCCCCCAGATAATGCTGGCCCCACTACCCTAATACTACACCACCTGATGGCCCTGCACCTGGATCTCTATGAGGCGGCCCCATCACACCCCTGTTGGTAGTCTGAGAATGACTGTATCCTAATTTGGCATTGGAAGACTGAGCATAAATGACTCACTACTCTATAGGAACTGCCTCATGGTACCATCCCCTATAGTACTTGTCACCTAATTTTCATTCTCAGGCTCAATCAAGCAAGGCATCTATGTTGCAGATGTTTGTAAGGGCCAGATGGGATGTCTCCATTGAGGGTTACTTCATGCATCTGATGACATTTCACAGGGAATTCGGTTAAGAGGCCTTCTTTGTTGGGAATATTCCTTAAATGTTACAGGCCCAGCCTCCATTAGAGCTAGGCTGGCATGACATCTTCACTGTCTAGCCGACTGGCAGCTTGGATACATTCTATTTTGTTTCTATTTTGAACAAGTCGCTGTGACCTAGTCTCTATCTTGCCGAATGTGTTCACTAAGGAGCCTATTGTTGTGACAAGAGGGGTTCAGTATGACCTCTCCTCATGTGGATTTCTTTGGCCGATAGGCCATTCAATCATCATTCAGGGAGACTCACGGTGACCATGGGCTTCAGAATAACCTATAGCACTTGGTGAGAAGTCCTAGCGAAGAGTTAAAGTCTCACCGATAGCAGATGATGGCAATTCATCGGGGAAACTCTCACCAGAGGAAGCACTGTTGGTAGGAAGTCCTAGCGACGTGAGAAAGTCACACCGACTAGACACTTTGGGGTGAGTGAAGGAGCTCGCTAAGAAGTCTTAGCGAGAATGGAATGTCTTGGCGACAACAAGAGGGGTTCGGCAAGAGTCTCCTCAATAATAGGTGTCTCGCCTAAAGAAGGTTTTTTCCATCGACATAAGATATGCCTTCAGGATATGATCTCGGTGACAAGTAGGGGTCTGGGCAAAAGACGCGAGTTAGGGAATATTATTGTGCTCGGCAAAGGGTTTGGCCGATAGGCCAAAGTTTCACTGATAGAAGATAAAGAAGCCTCGACACGGTGTTATTTTTTATAAAGGAAGGAGGGGTCCCCATGAAGTCTCAGCGATGCCCTAGGGTCTTCCCAATGCAGAATGAACCAGAGAAAAAAAGGAGAGAATGATAGGGTGTCTCACTAGGAGTCTTCCCAACTTGCCATGGTCTTGACCAAGGAAGGAAATAAAGAGCTCGGTAGGACAAAGTGCATCGGGGTAACATCGGCAGACTCTTGCTGATATGTTTTGTAATATCAAGTTTGAGGAGACTTTGGGAGGAGGCTATACACTCGGTATGATGTCTTACCAATGAGTGTTTGTCTTGGTGACCAAAGAGGCAACATCGGTATGAGTTCTGAAGCTCGATAAAGACTCTCGTCGATATATCCATGCTACGCCAATAGTTGTTGAATGATGTAATCGCATTGGCAAGACACTTTCAGTGTCTCACCGAGATGCGATTCTTTTCAAAAGACTTTTGACTAGCTGCAGAGCCCGCGTGGAAAGCGCTCGACCAACCAGGGGGAGCGGAGGCAAGCCATGGCAGAACGGAGAATGTCAACGCAGGATGAATACAATGTGTGTCTGTTCTGGACACAAATGCATTCAAGGTGCTCGACAGGGGGATTCAGTAGGTGGACACAAGGACTAGAAGTAAATACATCTGGTAGCTTCAAAAGATCTGAGGGGTTTCTTTAGGCAGTTGCTCTTCACTGACACACACAGCAAGGACACGTAGGCTGCAGCATTAATTTCTATCAAAAGATCTGAGGATTGATCTTTCTGAGTCTGATATTTTTGTAAGCCCTAAGGGGGCCGACATAGTCTGTATATAAGGATTTTTGGCCTTTTTGTAATCAGTTCGAATTATGCATTCAAGGGAGTTAGTGATTTTTTTTATCAA
Source organism: Sequoia sempervirens (assembly GCA_007258455.2). NCBI lineage: Eukaryota > Viridiplantae > Streptophyta > Pinopsida > Cupressales > Cupressaceae > Sequoia > Sequoia sempervirens. The sequence goes on from VDFB02309352.1 coordinate 3,275, forward strand.
TCCTTTCTTAATTAATGTATGTTATTGTAACTCAACGAAAATCTGAAATGCAAAATAGATTTCACCTTGAAAACACGTACTAATGCTCTTACCACTCTCATTTTTGTATGTTAGCTTATATATGTATCCTCTTTAACAGTGTTTTTCTAATTCTGTATTCATACCCCAAAGCTGTGAAGTTTGTTTCTTCCTCCTTGAGATATGTATGTAGATCAAACTTGTCAAGAGTGATGCATAAGACTAAAAGGGTTGTGTAAATAAGTAAATCAATTGTAGTTAAGTTTTCTCAGTGTGTTGTATCTTGTTTTCATTTCCCAATTCATCATCAAATTTGGTGTATCACCATAGGAATAGTTCAGTTTAGTTTCATCTTATGTATGCACTTTTTCTCCCTTTACCTCACAAAGACCATTAGTTTAGGTGATACCCAAAGGAAGCCGACCTTCTCCGAAGGTTCATTTCAACTATAGGTGACCCATAGCCTTGAAATGATCCCATGTTACTCTAGAAAGCTCAATTTTGATCTCTGAGCATAGGGTGCAAATTCTATGTGGCAACAGTTTTTGGCATGCCCGGTGGGACTCAGTTAGAAGTTAAATTCTTGAGCCTTGCTATTTTGATGTGCTAACAGTAAGCTAATAGCCTTTTAGAGGTTGTTTTCAAGCATATCTGGCGACTCTGCATAGAGGAAAGGATCAATGTGCTTATTTATATGAGAAAGATAGAAACTAGAAGTTCAAAAGCTGTAGAGTTTCTACATTTATCTCCTACAAGAAGAAGAGGGAGGACTCTCAGAAGGACTGTTCCTTCTCTTAGAGTTCATTCAACACCACCTGGTGTTAGTAACAAGACATTATTTGCATATGAAAGAAGAGGAAGAAGAGATTCCCTAGCTGGGCGTTCAGCGTCTCCTGCTCTTAGAACAAAACCTTATGCCTCATCATTTGGGGGTTTCAATTGTGTAATAAATAGTCTTTCTGCTACAACAAATACTTCTCATCCAAGGTCAAGTTTAGTACTAGTCAGTTCAAGTCCTGCTTCAGTGAGCATACCAACGTATTCTAGCTCAATGGCAGCCCCAAGGGCCTTTGCTTTCGTACTGTTCAACCAGGGTAGTCCCCTAAATCTAGCGCAACATGATGATATTCCATTAGTAGCCTTAAAAGGGCTATCGAAGTTTACTGGAGAAGGACAAGTGACACCTTTTGAGCATATTAGAGATGTGGTAGCATTGTGCAATGTACGTCATGTGACACAGGAAAATGTAGCTGTGAGATTGTTGGCTGCATTTTTCAAGAAGAAGGCATTGGAATGGTTTAGGAGCTTGCTAGTGGGTTCTATAGGGACATGGGATAAGCTTGGTGATGAATTTACTATATTTTTTGAGAAAAAATATGATCACCTGTCTTTGGTAGAGCAACTAACAACCATCAAAAGAGCCTCGCAAGAACAAATGACAGACTTCAATACCCGTTTTCAAAAGACTTGGAACAGAATACCTGCTACGGTAAGGCCTTCTGCTGATTATGCATTTTTATACTATTTGAAAAGTTTAAATAGTGATATTTCAATCATGATATAGTCCATGGGGGGTATTTCCTTACCTCAGGCTTATAGCATAGCTATTAAGGTAGAGAATAGTCTTATTCAAGCAGGCAAGTTAGCACTTAGGCCACCTATGCCCTATTTTCCTGAAATTCAATCAAATATGCCATTACAAATGCCATCTTTAGCCCCTTTACCCACTCTTGTAGCCTTACCCGTTGTTCAGAGCCAAGGAGTGTTAGCTTCAGGACCATCAAATGAATTACAAGAGGTTAATTCTAGTTAGCACAAGATAGAAATCATTTTACAAACCATAGGAAATGAGTTGACCAGCATGAAGAAACAATATCAAGGGGCAAGGCTGAATTTCCAATAGCAGAACCAACCACAAGGCCAGAATACATACCAGTCTTATCAAAATCAGGGATACCAGTACCAGTAAAATAGGCAACCCTATCAAGGTGGTTATTAGATACAAAATGTCAATCAAAGACGAGTCGAATCTTATAACCTAGCTCCTCTCAATGCTGCAAGTCCAGTGAAGGATATGGTTCCAGCCCAGAATAACTTTGTGACAGAAAGTGAAGGGTGTCATTCATGTAATCAAGCACATAACCCATCCTCATGCTCAAATGGGGTAGTTAATCAGGAATCTATGGCCTTGAATGTTGTTAATCCATAGTCATATGCACCTGTTTATATACCTGAACAACAACCGGATATGCATTTCAATGAGACTGCATTTTTGAATTGGCAGAATGAAGAGTTCTGTAGTGTGAATGTTGATTCACCAATTGGAGCCAATACATGAGCTAAGAAAAGAGCTCTAGAGGTGGATCACTCAACTGATAGAAGTGAGGGGCCTGCAACTGCAGGAGCATCACCCACACCTGTTTTAAATATACCAAAAGGAGCTGCGGCCTTGCCTGTTAAGGAGCAGCCTCATAAGACTAAAAAACCGGCTGGTGCCAAAGGACCTCAGAAGGTAACTTCAGTTATGCCTTATAACATCGTGGACAGTATGAAGAGGATGAGTGTGAATATGACCATGTGGGACTCCTTAAGAATTCCAGGACATGCTGATCTACTTAAAAGGGCTCTGGTTGAGGATGTAAATCCTGAACAAGTTGCTATTGATTCCTAAAGAGTCATGATGGCTAATGATGATCAAGAGAAAGTTGCTAATCCCAGTAGCAAAAGGGAGTTTGCGACTCAAGGTAAGAACGTGAGACCTTCTCCGTTCTATGTTTTGTTGATTATTGGAAAAAATTTAGTGCATAATTGTATGGTAGATAGTGGCGCTACCTGCTCTGTGATACCCAAGCAAGTAGCTGATCAATTAGGTTTAAAGTATGAACCCTTAGAAAAGGGATTAGTCCAGATGGATGGCTCATCTGTTAATATAGTAGGTCTTATCAAAGATACTAGCTTAATTCTGCATGCCTGCCCTAATTTTTCAATTTTCCCTGGAACGTTTCATAAAATTGAGGGAATGTTTGTGATCAGTAAGATGAAGTTTTGCAAATATTTTTTGATGGCTCAAGGAGTAGTCATGGTGCTGGTGGGGGTGCGTTATTAGTTTCCCCAAGAGTTGAAAGATATTATGTAGCCTTTAGGTTTGCATTTTCATGCAGTAATAACACAGTAGAATACAAAGGTCTCATTCAAGGGCTGGAATGGGCAAGGAAACATGGAATTAAGTGTTTGAAGGTGTATGGGGATAGTGAATTGGTAGTAAATCAAGTTAGAGGTCTGAACGCTGTTAAAAATAATGTTCTTAAATTGTATAAGCACAGGGTTTGGGACCTCATTGAGGATTTTGAGGCCTTTAATATTATTTCAATTCCAAGAAATTAGAATCAACTTGTTGATAGATTAGCAGCTGTGGGAGTTGAGTTTGATATTCTGAACAATGTAAACAAGGAGTCTAATTAGTAGCATATCAAGGTTATTATCAGGCCTTTCATTCGAAATAACAATGTTAACTGGCAGGTCTTTGAGAGCGATGAGCAGATTCTACAATTTCTACTTGAAGAAGACATGTTTGCAGTATCAAACCAGCAGAGAATCAAACAGTAGTATGGAGACCAGGTACTACAATTAAAGAACAACAACTTGCCTAAAATTTTGGTTACCTTAGAAATTATTTTTAACTCTGATGATCAAGTTAAAAGTAACAAGGCCAATTTACTAGTTCAGCAAGATCATTATGAAGACTTAGAAATTGCACCCAAGAGAAGCCTCAGGATAGGGAAAATAAACACTGCTATTGAAAAGCGGTCTTTTTTGCAATTATTCCAAGAATTCATTGACATATTCACTTGGAAATATAGAGATTTGAAGGGATTTGATCCATGTCTTGCATGACATACAATAGAATTGGAGCCAGCGGCCAAGCCCATAAGGCAAAAATAGAGGCCAATTAATCCCAAACTGGAGCCACTAATGCAGAAAGAGGTCTTCAAACTTATAGAGAGTGGGATTATCTTTCCCATTAAGCATACTAGCTGGGTTGCAAATCTAGTTCCTGTCAGGAAGGATGAAGAGCTTAGATTATGTGTAGACTTCAGAGATTTGAACAAATCTTCGTTGAAGGACAGGCACCCTCTTCTGTCTATGGAGCAAATTCTTCAATGTGTGTCAGGTTCTAAACGTTTTTCTTTACTAGATGGGTATTTTGGTTATAACTAGATTTTGGTAAAGGAAGAAGATCAATTTAAAACTACCTTCACTACCAAGTGGGGTACAATGGCCTATAGGAAAATGCCATTTGGTTTGTCTAACATTGGAGCAACCTTCCAAAAGGCTATGGACATGGCCTTTAGCAACTTGATGTATGAGTTTATTTTAGTATATCTTGATGATATCACTGTCTATTCCAAGAAGGAAGCTGATCACATTTACCATTTGAGGCAAATTTTTGAACATTGTCAGGAGTTTGGTATATCATTAAACCCCAAGAAATGTGTTTTCTCTGTCCATGAAGGAAATATTCTCAGGTATGTAGTATCTAAGAAGGGAATCACAGTGGATCCTAAAAGAGTGGCAACAATCTTAGAGCTGCCTTTACCTCCGCATAAGAAGGGACTTCATAGTTTCATTGGCCATATTAATTTTGTTAGAAGATTTCTTCCTAATATAGCAGCCTTACTAAAACCCCTTACAGCTATGTTAAGGAAGAGTACAGAGTTTAGGTAGACCCGAGAAGCAAGGGATAGTTTTCAAAAGATCAAGGAGGCATTAGCTTTAGCCCAAACATTAGTCAACCCAGATTTCAGTAAGGATTTTACCTTGTATGCTTTTGGTAGTTTTGATGTAATCTCTACAATCTTGGTGCAAAAGGGTGTAGAAGGGTTGGAGCAGCCCATTGCTTTTTTCAGTAAAGTTCTGGAAGACTATGAGCAGAAGTATACCTTTGTAGAGAAACATGTGCTGGCTGTTGTGAAAATTTTGAAGAAATTTAGACATCTATTGTCTCACAACAAAATTCATCTTCTAGTGGCACATTCTAGCGTAAAGGAATTCTTACTCAGCAAATATTTAAGTGAAAAACGGGTTGGATGGATCACGAGAGTTATGGAGTATGATGTGGATATCTAGGTCACTAAACTGGTAAGGGGTAAGGGTTTATGCCAGCAACTGGCTAATGAATATTTCCCAACATTAGAAGATCAACGAGACTCAGTTTTGGTCAATATTGGGACATTAGATGATGAAGCTACCAACTAGTTGCGGGAAATGTCACATTTCTTGAGAACTGGGGAATGTCCACCTAATCTAAACAGAACAAAGAGGAGGTACTACTGACTTTAGTCTATTCCCTTTGTCTTGATTGATGATGTGTTGTATAGGAAGGATCACAGTGGAGTGTTGCTCAGGTGCATTAATAATGATCAAGTGGATAAAATACTACATGAGTTCCATGATGGACCCTTTGGAGGTCACTATGCAGCAAGGACAACAGCCTATAAGATTTTAAGAGTAGGCTATTATTGGCCTGACTTTTTTAGAGATGCACACACATATGTCAGGAGATGTTCCAAATGTGCCTTGTTTTCGGGCAAGGAAAATCTTGCTGCTTTGCCATTGCAACCAGTTCAGATAGAGCATTTGTTTATGAAATGGGGAATTGACTTCATAGGGGCAATTAACCCACCCTCAAGTGTAGACCATCAGTGGATTATCACAACAACATATTACTTTACACGATGGACAAAAGCTTTGCCTCTAAAGGAAGCCAATGAATTAGCAGTGCTAAATTTTTATGAAGACATGGTTTGCAGATTTGGAGTCCCAGATTCTATAGTTTTCGACAATGCCCTAGCATTTGTTGGTTTAAGGGTCATTGATTGGGCATTGAAGAAGGGCATTTATTTGAACATAAGCTCCAATTATTATCCTTAGGGCATCAGACTTGCAGATTCCACTAACAAAAATTTGATTAACATTATCAAAAGGACATTGCAAAGCAATCAGAGGGATTGGCATGCTAAGCTAAAAACTACTCTTTGGGTAGACAGAATCACACCTAAAAGGGTGATTGGGAACCTGCCTTACATGTTGGTGTACAGTAAAGAAGCGAAATTACCTATCTCTACTGAGTTGCCCGCCTTGCACATTGCCAATTAGCTGGTCCTATTTGAACAGTCTGACCCACTTGCCTTAAGATATACTCAGCTGATGGAGTTAGAAGAAGCTAAGAATAAGGCTATGAAGAACATGGAACGTCAGCAAATCTTAACTAAGATAACATTTGATAAGAAAACTAGATCAAGAGATTTCATGGTAGGAGATCTTATGTTGAAATGGGACATTCTAAAAAGTAGGCCAGACCATCACACCAAGTTTGATAACATATGGACGGGTCCATTTATTGTCAAGTACTACAAGGAACACAACGCTTACCAACTGGCCACAATTGAGGGTGAGGTGCTTCCTATCCTAGTCAATGGGATACACCTCAAGCCTTGTTTTGAGGTTTGATAAGTTCAACATTGTACATATTAGGTTAGGTTTTATGTTTCCCTAAGTGTCGTTTTAGCACAGTAAATAACATCTCTTCAGTTTCTCTTGTTTTTGTCATTTTGGTAACCTGTGGTGTTCTAAGGGTCTCAAGCAAGTTTTTGCCATGCACATACTCTTTTGATTTTTTTTTCTGAGTTTTCCTAATGACTCCATGCCCAAAGGATAGGCCTAGGCTACTGGTTTCATGTTTACCAGGAAAACGTCTAGCAAAGGTCGCCAGAAATGTTACCTAATTTTCATCCTTAGGCTCAATCAAGCAAGGCATCTATGTTGCAGATGTTTGTAAAGGCCAGATGGGATGTTTACATTGAGGGTTACTTCATGCATTTGATGACATTTCATAGGGAATTCAGTTAAGAGGCCTTCTTTGTTGGGAATATGCCTTAAATGTTATAGGCCCAGCCTCCATTAGAGCGAGGTCGACATGACATCTTTACTATCTAGCCGACTAGTAGCTCAGATACATTATGTTTTGTTTCTGTTTTGAACAAGTCATTGTGACTTAGTCTTTGTCTTGTTGAATGTGTTCACTGAGGAGCCTATTGATGTGACAAGAGGGGTTCAGTGTGACCTCTCATCGCATGGATTTCTTTGGCCAATAGGCCATTCAATCATCATTCTGGGAGACTCACGGTGACCACGGGCTTTGGAATAACCTATAGCGCTCGGTGAGAAGTCCCAACAAAGAGTTAAATTCTCACTGACAGCAGATGATGGCAAGTCACCGAGGAAACTCTCACCGGAGGAAGCACTGTCGATAGGAAGTCCCAGCGACGTGAGAAAGTCACACTGACTGGACACTTCAGGGTGAGTGAAGGAGCTCGCTAAGAAGTCTTAGCGAGAATGGAATGTCTTGGTGACAACAGGAGGGGTTCGGCAGGAGTCTCCCCGATAACAGGTGTCTTGCCTAAGAAGGTTTCTGCCATCGACATAAGATGTGCCTTCGACATATGGTCTTGGTGACAAGCAGGAGTCTAGCCAAAAGACGTGAGTTAGGGAAGATTAGTGTTCTCGGCAAAGGGTCTGGCTGATAGGCCAAAGTTTAACCGATAGAAGATAAGGAATCCTCGACATGAGATGTTATTTTTGACAAAGGAAGGATGGGTCACCGTGAAGTCTCAGCAATTCCCTAGGGTCTTGCCGATGTAGAATGAACTAGAGCAGAAAAGGAGAGAACGACAGGGAGTCTCGCTAGGAGTCTTCCCGACTTTCCATGGTCTCAGCCAAGGAAGGAAATAAAGAGCTCAATAGGACAAAGTGCGGCGGGGTAACATCGACAGACTCTTTCTGATATGTTTTTTAATATCAAGTTTGAGGAGACTTCAGGAGGAGGCTATACACTTGGTATGATGTCTTACCAATGAGCGTTTATTTTGGCAGCCAAAGAGGCAACATCGGTATGAGTTCTAAACCTCAATAAAGACTCTCGTCAATATATCCATGCTACGCCAATAGTTGTTGAATGATGTAATCACATCGGCAAGACACTTTAAGTGTCTCGCTGAGATGTGATTCTTTTCAAAATACTTTTGACCAGCTGCATAGCCGTGTGGAAAGCACTCGACCAACCAGGGGGAGCAGAGGCGAGTCGTGGCAGAATGGAGAATGTCAACGCAAAATGAATACAACGTGTGTCTATTGTGGACTCAAATGCATTCAAGGCGCTCAACAAGGGGATTCAGTAGGTGGACACAAGGACTAGAAGTAAATACATCTAGTAGCTTCAAAAGATCTAAGGGGTTTTTTTAGGTAGTTGCTCTTCAATGACACACACAGCAAGGACACATAGGTTGCAGCATTAATTTTGATCAAAAGATCTGAGGATTGATCTTTATGAGCCAGATATTTTTGTAAGCTCTAAGGGGGCCGACACAGTCTATATATAAGGCTTTTTTTCCTTTTTGTAATCAGTTCGAATTATGCATTCAAGGGAGTTAGTGATTTTTTTTATCAATCCTTTCTCAATTAATGTATTTTTTTGTAACTCAATGAAAATCTAAAATGCAAAATAGAGTTCACCTTGAAAACACGTACTAATTCTCTTACCACTCTCATTTTTGTATGTTAGCTTATGTATGTATCCTCTTTAACAATGCTTTTCTAATTCTGTATTCATACCCCAAAGCTGTGAAGTTTGTTTCTTCCTCCTTGAGATATGTATGTAGATCAAACCTGTCAAGAGTGATGCATAAGACTGAAAGGGTTGTGTGAATAAGTAAATAAATTGCAGTTAAGTTTTCTCAGTGTGTTGTATCTTTTTTTCATTTCCCGATTTCTCATCAAATTCGGTGTATCACCATAGGAATAGTTTAGTTTAGTTTCATCTTATGTATGCACTTTTTCTCCCTTTACCTCACAAATACCATTAGTTTAGGTGATACCCAAAGGAAGCAGGCCTTCTCCAGAGGTTCATTCAACTATAGGTGACCCACAACCTTGAAATGATCCCATGTTGCTCTAGAAAGCTCAGTTTTGATCTTTGTGCATAGGGTGCAAATTCTAGGTGACAACACTACTCTACCTCTCGTGTGACATGTGTGATCTCTCTGAGCATATCCATTGTCAAGGTACCCTTAGCCACTCTCTATAGTCTTTTAGCTAAGGTCTCTACCTACTCACACCTTTGTCTCATGGTATCTCTCCCTGGTGTCAGAGAGGTGATCTATGCCTATGTCTGAGCCTGTGCCTGTTCATGTGCCTGTATCTATGTTTGGGCATGTATCAACTATGCCTATAAGGTCTACACCTATGTTTGTATGGTAGCTATCTATGCCTGCTACTGGTGGGAAGGTAAATGAATATGAATCTATTGCAGTCTAGAAAATATAGTGGATATCCTCCTTTGAGTCACTCTCGCATCCAATATCGGCCCTACACCTCCACCACCTCCATCACTCCCATCTCCATCTCCATCATCACTATTATCTCTCTCCTCCTCATCATCACCTCCTCCACCCCTTCTCTATCTCAATGCTTGATCATCATCTAATGAGGGTACTAACTCATCTAGACTAGATATCCTCAAGAAAGGATGTGGAAAGAAATAATGTGCATACTCCTCTAACACTACAACCTCTATGATCTTTGGATGATACTCCCATGTAATTTCCTATAATTTGAGGTACTCCTCACATGCTACATCATATGATAGGGAGGGTCTCCACTCTGGTATGTACTGTAATCTTCGTGCATATAAGGTAACTCCCTAAGGCATACCCTACACTTGTCCGTACTATCAAAGCACTCTCATCAAGATAAATCTCTCTATCAAAAACTATATCCTCCCAATCAAATATCTAGCAGTGCACACATACAACATCTCAGTATCATCTTCCAACCACTATTCGTAATCTAAATAGGGCCTCCATGTCATAGTATCCAAATCATCCAATACTCGTCTCCAGTACTCTAATTTTCCCTTCTTATGCTAGACAACTAGACTTATATATCCAAAAACATATGGTCGAACAGTCAGAAAAACTCTATCTACTACTAGACAAGTAATGGTTATGTGCTCACATGCCCATATCTATAGCAGTGTCACCGCAGCTAACAAACTAGCCCCTCTGAGATATACTACCTAATGAACATCATGGTACAAGTGAGCTAGCATACAAGATCTCCATGCATATCGAGTCCTCTGAGTAATCATACTCTCCAATATCCAACCCAGCCAACTGATAGTCCCTTCGACCTATGGTTGAGACATAGAAAACCTCCAACAAAACCAGAAAGAACACATGGTAGTGGCACATATGAATCAACCATCTCCCACCATGGAATCTCATATCCACAAATTTTATCATTAGAAAAGACTCTCCTTAGTGCATCAGTACCCCCCTACTTTGTCAAATCATAAAAAGCCAACTCCCTAACCATTGGAATCATCAAAATATGATAAACATCCTCTAGAGTGATTGTCATCTCTATAGTGGCTAAATGAAAGGTGTTGTGGTCACTATGCCACCTCTCAACCAAAGCAGTCAAAAGTCCCCTGTTAATCCTATATTACACTATATCGATCAAAGAATTCAATCCACATCATGAAATCACATCTAAATCAGCCTACACTAGTTGTGGAATCATGTCTCAGGTCTTCGAGAATCACTCCCAAAACTGAAGGACTCTCAAAGTCTCCTATCATCAATAACATATCACAAATCAGAAATCTTATCAATCAGCCTATCAATCTAATTAGCTCTAATGAAATTTCAATCGAATCTCATGAGCATCTATCATTGATCCTCACCTATCATGAGGTCAATCATCTTTATCTATCCTATCATTGATCCTCACCTATCATGAGGTCAATCATCTTTATATATCCTATCATTGATCCTCACCTATCATGAGGACAATCATCATCATCCTATCATTGATTCTCATGTATCATGAGATCAATCATCATCAAATATTATCAACATCATCAAACCAACATCTGACAAGATCCTCAAACATCAAAAACAAGGAGTAAATCAACAAATTTCATCATTCTAGTGTCAATGTGCTACAATAGTGTTTCTATGCACTAGAAGAATGGATGCACTAGAAAATTTTATCTATGTGCCAAAATAGGGTCCCAAAGCGCTAAAACCCTAAGTGCACCATGACAATTACTAAATGTGCCACTCTGTGCCACCTATGCATCAAAACACTTTATGCACTACAAAATTCTATGGATGTGCTGATAAAATCTACCAATGCGCTAAATCAAGGTATGCACTAAAACCATGACTCAATGCGCTAAATCTAGGCATGGATGTGCTAATTTACCAGATGTGCTACATTATTCAACCTATGCACTAAAAAATCACATCTATGCGCTAATCTACTCGATGTGCTAGAACAATTACTAGATGTGCTAAAGTGGGTACCATATTCACCAAAATGTAAAAACTGAATTTCAAAACATGAAAAATGTGTGAAAACAACATTCAAAATTTAATGAAGATGTTTCTAGGGGTGTGTACCAGAGATCCATACGCAGTTGGAAGGTTGTGACGTCAAACACGCTTGAATCAGTGGGCTTGGATCGGGATCACCATCTTGCTCAATTTGCTTAAAGTTTCTCCAATCACTCTAATCTTCCAAATGCAAATGACTCAAATGAGCTTCTTTCACCTTTTTAAGGGGTAATTAAGTGGGATTTGAGTCAGATTTTTTTTTTCTAAACTAGGGTCTTAACTAATCAGCTAATCACCTGGCAGGTCACTATTTATTTTTTCAGGAGATAAATTGTCTCATCATCATAAAAATTCAAAAATTCACAAATTCCCTGATTTATCTCTTAAGGGGGCATATATTCATCATCACTCGAAAACCAGTGTCTAGGGCATATCAAAAAAAATTGTCAGCATTATTAGCAATTTTTTTTCTTTGAAGCAATGTGTAAACACATCACTTTAAAGAGGGGACAAATGTATACACCTAAAATTGGTTTGGATAATTAATTAATTAAATACAAGTTATTTAATTAATTGATCTTTATTTTGTCTACTTATAAATAAATTCTAAATTTATTTATATAGTTCATTTTCTATTTCTTCTAGTTTAAATCATATTCTTCTAATATTAATTAAATAAAAAAATTTAAATAGTTTGTTTCATTTAATTAACTTTCCTCTTATTAAATTTAAATGATAAATTTGAATTTAGTCACATGTCTACAATGTTTTCCTTCTTCGACCTCATCATGTGTCTCAAAAAATTGAATATTTCAAATATTTAATTTAGCATCATCCTCAACAAATTTCCAAACAACTTTGGGACACTTGGCTCTCTTCTTCCATTTATTCTTCCTCACACTTGGAAAAGTGTTCTATTAAAGGGAACACTCTCCTTGATTCTCTCTAACTTCTTCACTTTTGACCATTCATCTCTCCACATCAAATCCTGGTTGTTGGTTGCTACCACCTCATAATATGCCATGAAAAATCTATAAATATAACCTCATTCTACAACAAAAGGATCCCAATCTTGAGCAAGTATGCTTTGTAGAATTTTCTTTAGATAATTTGTGAGCATTTAGCATTTAGAAGCATTTAATTTAGAATCATGGCTTTATCATTAGCTACATCTTAGTTTGCAATAGTTAATTACATCATTTTCATATCACTTTCATCAACTGCATCAAAACATCATTATCATAGCAACATTATCATTTATTTTATCAATAATGTATTAATAGATTTCTTTCATTTTTCAGCATCTTGTTCTTCAGGTTGTCATTCTAAAAGTCATAGTGCATACACAATCTGAGAGCCATTATGATTTAATGAATCCTTGGAGATAGAGAACAATGGGACAATTTTAAAGAGTTTGTTTGCTTCAATTTGATTAGATTGTTATTTGAATTCTCTAATATAATTTTTCATTGGTGTGTTGTATTTCTTTAATTTTCTTATTCACAAATTTACACCACACCAGTATTGTGGGATCACCCATTTTCTCACACATTTCACAGTATACACACACACACACATACACACACACCCACACACACACACACATATATATATATATATATACATATACACACACACACATACATATACATATATATACATGTATATATATGTATATATATACAGAAAAAGGAGTGAAAGAAAAAGAGGGAAGAAGAAAGAAGAAGAGCAGAGAGCATATGGAAAGAGGCATAGTGGTATGTATATATATATACATAAATACATATATATACATATATACATATATAAATACATATATTCTAAATTTAAGATCCATTATTTGGCACTAAATATTATAGACAAATAGGTAAATTTTAAAAGAACTATTAGAAAATAAACCTTGAAGAACCACAAGAAAATGAGAGATGATCAAAACCCAAAATTAAATAGAACTTTTAAACAGGAGGAAAGAATATCATAAAAAATATTGATACAACACAAGCAATATATGTAATAGTTAGCTTATCAATTCTAAATTGGAGCCACATTATCTGGCACTAAATATTATAGAAAATTAGGGAAACTGTAAAAAAACTATTACAAATACATACATATATACACACACACACACACATATATACACAATACTATATACATATACACACACACATATACATATATACATATATATATTTACATATGCATACATATATATATATATACATACATATATATATACATATGTATACATTTATGTGTGTATGTATATGTATATGTATATGTATACATCTATACAACTCACAGATTCTAAAGCACGACAATTTTAAAACCTCCAATTTTCTATAAAATAGACACAGAGCAATCAATTCATACAATACTCTACTATCAAACTCGTAAACAATGATTTTGGCACCCTAAACGCTCTCTTGCACTTCTAGGGTTTTTCACCTAAAAGGAGAGAGATGGGCCAAAATGCTAATGTCTACACTCAAGATTAATGTAATGGGTGATGAAATATATCTAAATTCAATTTCCTAAGTGCAATAAATTGAAAAATAAAATGATTTATTAATGTAAAACCTAAGAAATACAAAGTGTTGGAAAACACATTGTGATATGCAAACATGAACTAAATGACCTGGAAATGCAAATAAAACCAAATAAAAATTTGTAACAAAAAAGGTGTGCACCTAGAAGTGTGTTGTAGATTTGAAGCAACTTTGAAATTCTAAAAATTCTAATTTTTATGCCAACTGGGACACTTACGCCAGGCTGGGTGACTTAGTCTGAGATTAGGGAAACTAGTCCAGAGCTCATTTTGGCCAAATGGGTATCCATGTTGATTGTTAGGGCATGGGGGTTTGCCTTGGTCAAACCCATTTTAGGTAATTAAAAAAAATGAAGAAAGAATATAATGAAGCATGAAACAATGAAGTTAATACTTTTCCATGATGTTTGATCTTAAATTTCTATAACAAGACATGAAGAATTTTCCCTTAAATGTCTTAGGAAGCTATCTTAATGACTTGTGATGATAAAAACATAGCTTTCTTGACTTAAAGGAGAAGATAGATGATGAATGAATGATGAAATATGTGTGAATGAGTTATGAGATGTAAATTATGTTTTAGACACTTGATTTTATGGCCAACTCACCGCATTTTCCCATTAATTGGATCCCCAAGGCCGACATGAAGAAAGAAAAAACTTAAAATCCAAAATTTTCTGCTCAAAACTAAAAAATGGGCCAAATTGGACTAAGTCACCAGGCTAGGTGAATTGGTCCCACTTGGTAGGGAGTAAGTCACCCAGATGGGTGACTTGGTCCTAGAGAGGGGATGGTTGGGAAGTGGAGAAAATATGCTTCTAGGTTATTCTAGTCAGGTCTTTGATCAAATTAAGCCTTGGGATGCACAATATGGGACAATAGGGGCCTATTAATGATGATGTTAAGAGTAATTAAGGCTTGGGACAAAGAATTCAATGTGACAGTGTGATTAAGTACACTTTACAACACTAAAATGAGATGCACATAGCCTAGGAAGGCACAAGAACCAATGTGAATGTGCAAGACACATTACAACACTAGTTTGAAATTAATTTTAGCTTACAAGCCTTATATATTGAAGTAATAATGTTATTAAACACATTTTATAATGTTGAACTATGGAGAAATAGGTTCATTAGGTCTAGAAAAGCATGAAATTCCATTACAAGACTTTACAACACCTTTACAAGGCATCGATAAATGCATTCACAAGGGTCCAAGACCTAGTGTGGATGTGAAAAACACCTCACAATTCCAACTCAAGGCCTCATTAAGTCCAATTTTTCATCAATTATTCCCAAATCAAGAAAATTTTGCACTTTTTGGCAACACATTAAGTCCCCACTTTAGTGAGAGGATGAAGTTGCTTCAAACTCACGCTAAAGTAACCATTCAAGAGGATTCCAATTGTACCAATATGGATGGAAAAGGATGATAAAGATCAAAGGAGGTTGTGCAAGCCCCCAAGATCCAAGATCCTAAGTCAAACTAACATGAGTACAAAAGGACACCCACAAGGTGAATGAGTTGCAGCAAGACAAGATACATGATCATATAATGGCAAGAACTAGAAGGAAATGAAAATAGGGTGGATCAAGCTTCAACCATTTTTCCAACATGTTGTGGAATAGACCTTGGATTTTTTGTTTCAAAAATAAATTGCATACTCACTCTGGGGCCACAAAACTCTTGGTTTTCCCCAAGGTGAGAAATCCCAAAAGGTGAGACACATACGACCGATATGTTCTCACAAACACATAGGTGGCTATGGGGAAAGTCATGTCACTGAATGGGATTCTTGCTCAACCATACCAAAGTTATACCTCCTGATAACTTTAATAGGGCACCACAAAAATGATCTTCGAGCTCTATGAGGTAAGCAAAACTTCATATGCTTGACATTCATAGACATTGTTAATGCAAGGTAAAAGGGATTTTGCTTAGTTCATGCAAGGTCTCATCTTAGGGAACATTGTACTTAATGTATCCAAGAAAGGATGTGCCAAATCAGTATCACAGTCTTGGAGGGAATCAAGCCTAATGACTCCACCAAGAAAAGGATGCTTTGCAAGAAGAAAGAAATCAAAATGAATGTGAGTTCTGAAGGTAGTCACCCCACTTTAAAAAGCCGGGTTAAGCAAATTATCTTAGTACCATGAGAAATTTATCAAATTAGAAGGGGAAGACATGTTAGAGCTGCTACTTAGAAAGCTCCATCATATGTTTTCGAGCAGCTACATCATGAAAAGGTAGAGTTTCTCACATGCAGACAATCCGCAGGTATTACGTCGCGGGTAACATCCCAAGCTTGCTCTTATATGTTCATGAAAGGTTAATGACATGTCAAAATAGGAAACAACAAGTGATATACGAGGACAAGGATACCTAACCCCTTTCCCCCACTTAGTTTAGGACAAAGGTGAGCCTAAATGATTAATGAAATACATGGTAGAGTGAAAATCAGTATCAATTAGAGGAATTAGGTGCCCCCACAGAAGGAAGAAGACCAAACTCTTGAAAACTGTTGGATTTTACTACTTAAAGACTTACATCCATTAGTGGAGTGACCATGAAATCTATGATATGTGCAAAAAAAAGTCTTGTAATAGAATTTCTTGAAATTTTTTGGAGGAAGGGTGATCAAGTGATCTTGGAGAAGTCTTGACAAGATATCTTCTTGATTAATGGTAGAAGGTCATCTTGTAATTTGTTACAAGGATACTCCTTGCTTAGATGTACAAGATGTCAAACCTATGCAAGACTATTTAGATTGTGATATTTTGGGATCTCCTTTACAAAAGGGTGTAAAATCTAACGAATTCAATTGATTAGTGTTTTGTGTGATGACATTGACATTAAGCGAAGATGCATCGATGTTGAGTGAAGGCTTGGAAATTTCTATCAAACAACAATAACCAAGACCATGTGTTGTTTTCTATGTAATAGGATCTATAGGGTTGTAGATTCCTTGTTTGTGAGCACCACATCCTTTTCCACTATAGCCAAGTTTCTTCATAAGTTCATAACCTTTTCCATAAAGCTTTTTCATTTCTTTTGAATCAGGTGGTTGTTCATTGTTGTGTTTGTAAAATGTGGTTGTGTAATTGGTTGTGTTTTGATCTAAAGTGGTTGAGGCAGATGCTTTCAAAGGTTCGTTCATGAGTGGTGGTGTGAAGTATAAGGAACCCCAATCATTGTCTAATAGATTCATGAATGATTTGTTCAATATGTTGTTGTTTGTCTTGTTTTTGCACACGTTCTACTTGTATAGTTGGTGTTGGTGTGTTTAAATGATTTGATTTGTTTTTCTCAAGGTTCAAACAACAATTTTGATTAGGGTCAGCTTCAAGGATGTGTACTGTGTTGTTGTAGATGTATTTCATTTTATGATGAAGAGTGGAACACACACCATTCATTTCATGAATCCATGGTATTCCTAAAAGAAGATTATATGAAAGATCATGAGGCATGATATGGATTGGTGTTTGCAATGTGACCACTCAAACTATAATAGGTAAAGTGATCACACCAAGTGGTTCCTTTTCTTCATTTTCAAAGCCTTTAATAGATAAATAATTGGGTTGAATTTGTGATCTATCCACATGAAGCCTGTCCAAGAGGTTTACGCTACACACATTAAGAGTGGAGCCATTTTCAACAAGGGTTTGCTTTATCCTTATTGTTTTGTATTGAGATAGGATTATGAAAGCTTCATTTTCTTTTTACACATCCAAAGGGGGGAGTTCACTTTGGTGGAAAATAATGTCAACAATCAATCCTTGAATTATAGCTGCTATGTCATTTAGGTGCGCATTAGAAGGGATAGGAACTTGTTGTAAAGTCGTTGAAGCATAGTGTAATAGGTACGTGAATTATAAAGAAGGTCCCAAAGGGATATCTTGGAAGGAGTATTCTTACATTGTTCGACAAGATCATACTCCCTTATGTGTGAATTTAATCAAGGAGCACTAGGAAATATGGGATTAGGTAAAGGTAATGTTGTTGGGGTGGGTTGTTGAGGTCATGGATTGTTTCTAGTGTAGTGTGTGTGAGCAACAACATCATGCTTAGGTGGGTAAAGGGTAAACTCAGGTTTAGGTGGAGGTGGAGGTTGATGTGATGAAGAATAAAGAATGAGTTCAAGTTGGCATTTAGTTTGTTAATTGTGTGAAGGGGTAGAGGATTAGAGGGTTCTTAGGATGTCCCACAAGGTATGTATGAGGTATATTGATCAAGGGGGGTCTAATGGACACTTGTGCATTCATAACCTCAGTTGTCTTGGTTTGATATATCTCTAAGGAAGGGAAATCTAGGGTCACCTTTTTATCTAAGGAAGAAACATTATTATTGTCATTTTCTTGCACCATGATATTCTCCCTAGGAGAAGAGTTTTCAGGAGAACAACAAACCAAATGTTCTTGACATTCAAAGGTTGGTTCTTCTAAAAGGAATTAATCACAAGTAGGGGAATGATCAATGGTGGAATTCTCTTGCTCAAGAAGGGTTTCACTAGATAAAGGGGGACAATTAAGATCTTCATGACCATCATCGATTGTGTTTTCTAACAACAAAGTATCTTCTTCACAACTATGAGAGATTCTAGGAGAAGAACAAATGTTAGTTTCATGATTATCGATGGTTGTATTGTTTTTTTTAAGAAGAATTTTGTGAGGTGAAGGGGGGCAACTAAGATTCTCATGATCTTCACAAAATAGGTTTTCTAACATCAAAGTATTATCTTCACAACAAGGATACATGCTAAGAGAAAAAAAAATTGTCATGTCATGATCATCTAAGGTTGTGTTATGTTGGTTGTGAATGTTTTGTCCACTAAGAGAGGTAAAAGGAGGGAAACAACTAGGATTCTTAAAACTCTCATTAATTGATTCTTCTACCATAATATCTTTGTCACCAAGAGGAGAGATATTATGAGAAGAACAAGTATGATTGTTAGGAATGGCACAAGTTGTAGTCTCTTTCACTAAAAAATTCTCATAGGGAGGGGATAGGAAATGTTTCATAACATGTCTACATATGTAAGGTACTAAGATTTTTTGAATAATAATAAAAAGCACATGTAACCATTTCATGCCACATTTTAGCAATATGAACAATGGATATGCAAAGATAAAAAACACTATTATTCAATGTATGCAACACCTTAAGAATGTAAACAATGTATATGAAAGAATGAAAAGTAATTTTACCAAACTAATACAAAGTGTTATGAATAGAAATATTGTATATGAAAAAGTGAAAAGTACTTTTATCAATGTTATGCAAAATTTTAGAAATGTGAGCATGTTTAGATTTAATTATGCTTGTAATGGAAATGATTTGAAAAATGACTACCCTAAGCTGATGTTTTTGAGCTAAATGCATAAAAAAAATGATCCCAAAACTTTCCAGACTTATATCATATCATACTAGGAGGCTTAGAAAGCACATAAATGAGGTTTTTGATGTTGTAACAAATAATGAAAAATCAGGACTGGGGCGACTTGAGAGTGGCGAATTAGTCCTAGTTAGGGTTTTTTTTCAAAATTTCTAGAAATTTTTAATGGATTTGGATGCTTTAGATGTGGTATGATGCAAACCTAAGAGGAAAATGAAAATGTGTAGAAAATTTTCATGATCTTAGATGTAAAAAATGCAACCTAAATGCACTTTTTATGAATGCAACACTTGAGACCTAGCATGCAAATTAATCCATTCAAACCATAATGCAAGATCAATGCAAGGCTATATCTATGATGAACTCCAAATAAAAAAAGAAAAGTATTCAAAAGTCGAGTTCACCAAAATGTAAACAATGATTTTGGCACCCTAAATGCTCTCTTGCACTTCTAGGGTTTTTCACCTAAAAGGAGAGAGATTCACCAAAATGCTAATTTCTACACTCAATATTAATGTAACGAGGGATGAAATTTATCTAAATGTAATTTCCTAAGTTCAATAAACTAAAAAAGAAGATGATTTATTAATGTAAAACCTAAGAAATACAAAGTGTTGGAAAGCACATTGTGATATGCAAACATGAAATAAATGACCTATAAATGAAAATAAAATGAAATAAAAAGTTGTAAGACAAAAGGTGTGCACCTGAAAGTGTGTTTTAGACTTGAATCAACTCTGAAATTCTAAAAATTATGATGTTTATGCCAACTAGGACACTTACGCCAAGCTAGGCGACTTAGTCCCAAATCAGGGAAATTGGTCCAAAGCCTATTTTGTCCAAATGGGTATCCAAATCTACAAAAAATTCTGAAAAATAAGTTTAGTGGGGCTAATTCACCACTAGTGGTGACTTAGTCCACTTCTAAATCTCTAAAAATTCAAAAGTGGAAATGGAAGCCCTAGGTCTACATTCTGGTTTCTCACAGGTGTCTACTTTTGAAACTCTGGTTTTTGGGTCTGAAGGTGACTTTTTGTTGGTATTTTGGCTAGGTCAAAAAAGAGATCCCTTCAATAAATATTCAACCTTATCTTCAATGATCTTCAAACCCTCAAAGTGCCTAAATTTGCAAACACACAAAGAGAGAAGGAGAAAGTGTTGATTGTTACGGCATGGGGGTTTGCCTTGGTCAAACCCCTTTTAGGTAATTAAACCAAATGAAGAAAGAATATAATGAAGCATGAAACAATGGAGTTAATACCTTGTCAGATGCTGATCTGAATTTCTGCCAACAAGACACATGAAGAATCTACCCTTTGAACAGCCCTAGAAGCTATCTTGAATGACTCAAAATGATAAAAACCCTATTTGTTTTAATTCCTTGAGGGGGAAGGATTACATTTATGAGCTTTTGACGAATGATGCTTTTAGGTAAAGATGGGTGAATTGAGTTATGATTGATGAAGGTACTCTTGGTTGGGCTTAAACTCTTGGCACAAAAAATGTAATGTATACTTTTGGACAACGATGTGCAAGAAGGCAAGAAAAAGTAAATATTTTTCTACTTACTACCGAAACGGTACCTCTGCCAACACTACGGCGCTTCACATCACGGCTGGGGTTTTGGTTGCATGAATCTTCTTCACAAATCCTGAGTTTTCTCAACATATGTACGTCCCTTCCGAAGTCCCTTTGCTACATCAGCTTATTTTGTGGAAGGAATGCATGGGGTTCCGCAAAGTTCCACATCTTCTAGCAGCGGTGGAATCACCCCCCAATCCCAGGTTTGCATGAAGTCTCCAGAAAGACAGCTTTGAAGCTCTTGTTATCTTGGCACCAACCATGAAATTCTCAAGGATCCTGAAGAACCATTCTCTATTGTCACACCTTCTTAAAAGTAGCTCCCATAAATCTTATACTTTAAATTAGGGCCTAAAGGCCATCCACTTTTGTTTTCCACCAAGTTTCAGGCCCATCTGGAGCCTCTAAGTGCCTCAAAATTAACCCTGAAGATTTTACAAGGATTTTTGAAAATTAAAATTTTAATCTCTCAAATGAAAAATAGTTTTGAAGTAATTTCTTTGTGATTGGCTTCAACTTACCATTTTGGAGGTCTGTGTAAGATTTGTGTGCCCAACTATGCATAAATGCAAACTTACAAAAATAGTAGCCCTACCAAACTTAGCCCTTATTGAAAAGAAACATTTTTTTTTTGGGTGATGCAAGATTACTCTTAAGCTTGGATGCTCCTGCATTAGAGATGTAACTTAGGGTTTAGAGACTTGATTTTATAGGAAAAACACCTCATTTCCCCATTAATTGGATTCCCAAGGCTAACATGAAGAAAGAATAAACTTAAAATCCAAAATTTCTCACTCAAAAACTCAAAAATGGGCCATATTGGACTAAGTCGCTAGGTTGGGTGACTTAGTCCCACTTGGTAGGGACTAAGTCACCCAGATGGGAGAAATGGTCCCATAGAGGCCATTTTTCTAGCTGGATGGTTGGGAAGTGGAGAAAACAAGCTTCTAGGTTGTTCTAGTTAGATCTTTGATCAAATTAAGCCTTGG
This sequence comes from Sequoia sempervirens, assembly GCA_007258455.2. Lineage (NCBI taxonomy): Eukaryota > Viridiplantae > Streptophyta > Pinopsida > Cupressales > Cupressaceae > Sequoia > Sequoia sempervirens. The sequence continues at coordinate 25,262 of VDFB02309352.1, forward strand.
GATGCACAATATGGGACAATAGGGGCCTATTAATAATTATTTAAAGATTAATTAGGGCTTGGGATAGAGAATTCAATGTGAAAGTGTGATTAAGTACACTTTACAATACTAAAATGAGGTGCACATAGCCTAGGAAGGCACAAGAACCAATGTGAATGTGCAAGACACATTACAACACTAGTTTAACATTAATTTTAGCTTACAAGCCTTCTATATTGACATGATAATGTTATTAAACACATTTTATAATGTTGAACTAGGGAGAAATAGGTTCATTAGGTCTAGAAAAGCATGAAAGTCCATTATAAGACTTTACAACACCTTTACAAGGCATCAATAAATGCATTCACAAGGGTCCAAGACCTAGTGTGGATGTGAAAAACACCTCACAATGCCAACTCAAGGCCTCATTAAGTCCAATTTTTCATCAATTATTCCCAAATCAAGAAAATTTTGCACTTTTTGGCAACACAAAACCAACACATATATATACACACACACACACACACACACATTACACACACACACACATATATATACACATATATAAATACATATATAGACATATATATATACTCTATGCATCTTTGGTTTTATACACATTTTGTACAATTAGTTCCTTGGTATCTTTTTAATTGATTTAACTTCAAATCCTTACAAAGAGGATGGTCTAGGTTGTGAATGGTATGTGGAAATCAATGCTTTGAGACATACATATAGATACATATAATGGCATATATATAGAGAGAGAGAGAGAGACATATATATATATATATATATATATATATATATATATATATATATATATATATATATATATATATATATATATATTGAGGACAAATAGAGAAATTGTATAACATGGATGACAATAACACTTAAGAGCCACTAAACTACTATAGACTAATTGAAGAATAAACAAAGCATACATCTAATTAGGTTGAATGTACATATGCATATATGTTTATGCATATGCATATTCATATGTATATACATATATGCATATCTATATGTAAATGTATCTATGCATATGAAATGCATTTTTGGTGGAGAGTGTAACAAATGGAAGGTACGATGCATTTTTTTCTTCCCTGGAGAGTGCAATGTTGTTGTTTCTTATGTGTATGCATCATTCCTTCCTTCATTGCACCCTCCATCTAAAATAGCTTCACTTTTTTTTATTGCAAATGCATATATACATATACATATGCATACACTTATCAAACAATGCTACAAAGTGTAACAACAAATTTGAAGATCTAAGATTGAGTGTAATTGATGAACAAACTAACCATGCATCTAGAAAAGGCCCAATATAATTCCCCACAACAAAAAAGGAAGCAAGCAGCATACCTACAGGACTGGTGCCTAAGAGTTGTCCAATAGCCTAGAGACAACTAGATTCCTTTATGTGGAACTGAAAAAAAAAAGAATAACATGAAGAATAGTTTGTTATGGTGAGCTTCAAATAGATGTGGAAGAATGAATATCAGGAAACATATTGATATAAGACATATAACATGTTCCATACAAACAAAATAACCACAACAATTAACACTTTATTATAAGTAGCTTCAAACAAATCAGGGAAAAAGAAATCCATGAAACATATTGGTGCAAGATAAGCATTCTATGATACAGTTGTAAGAGATGTTAGCAAAACACTTAAGAAGTAGACATAACTAATAGATGAATGAGAAAAGAATATGATGAAAAAAAATGGAGAATAGAAGAGGGCAATAACCTATACAAAATGCTATGAAACCAGCACCACAATGGCTATTTCAACAATGCAACTTAATCAAATTATATTTTCCCACACTACGACATTCAATATTTCATTTACTTCGGCTAACCACATTTACTTCATCTTCCCCCATCGTACAACAATGGTAGAATGCATTAACCCTCACATGAGAAAACACTTACCATTCAGGTTTTACGTATTAAGGACACCAACTCCACCACCACCAACCCACGTAATTACCAAGCTCCATGTCACCACAAAAATTCTCAGTCAAGTTGCAAGTGGCCGGGACATCTCCGACGCTAGAAAATCCAATTCATGGCTGGGCTGACAAAAATCCTGGAGGAAACTTCAAATAAATAGCCTACTTTCCAGGACATCTTTGGTGCTTCCTATGATTCTTAAGTTTTTTTCTAATAGTTGTTTTAAAATTTCCCTATTTTGTCTATAATATTTAGTGGTAAATAATGTAGCTTGAATTTTGAATTGACAAGCTAGCTGTTACATAGAATTTTTTGTTACACTTTATCTAGACAATGACAGAATTTCTGGTAAGCAGGAATATGCTACAAACTCAAATCTATACATGCATTTCACTAACCTATTAGAAAACCACTTAACAGTCAAAAGAAAATGAGAGATGTTTCAAAACCCACATTAAATAGAATGTTAAAATATGGAGAATAGAATAGGAAAAGTACAATAATGAATAGTTTGGTATGGGGAACTAGAAAAAAGAATATCATGAAGAATAGTTTGTTATGGGGAAGTTCAAATAGTTGAGAAAGAAACAATATCATGAAATATATTGATAGAACATAAAAAGTGAAATTGGAAAAGACCTATTAGTAAAACACTTAAGAATCAGAGGAAAATGACATATGTTCTCAAACCCACATTAATTAGAACTTTAAGATATGGAGAATAGAAGAGGCAAACTACGATAATGAACAATTTGTTATGGGGAACTAAAAACAAGAATACCATGAAGAACATTTTTTTGTGGGGAACTTGAAATAGATGAGGGAAAAAGAATATAATGAAACATATTGATATAAGACACTACCATCCCATGCAATTAGCAAGCTCCACCTGCTACATAAACAACCTAAGCAGTTTGTTCCAAGGACCTTCAAGCAGATCAGGGCAAAAAGAATATCATGAAACATATTGATACAAGGTTTGAACTATGTTCTTTGTTAATAAATATTGAAGAGAAGTAAATAAATTGTATAAGAGGTGTTAGAATAACAATTATTTTCTACAAGTCATTTTACATGGGTATTTTGCATAAATGATTTGTCTATAATATTTAATCCCAAGCAATGTAGCTCAAATTTACAATTAAGTCTATGGTGTTATATGCATTTTGTATAGATTATTGTATCATATAATTGTTTTCATAACATAAAGAAAATATCATGAATAAAATATGGAGAATAGAAGGGGAAAACTATGACAATCAACAGTTTGTTATGGGGAACTGAGAAAAAGAATCTCATGAAGAATAGCTTGTCACAGGGAACTTCAAAGACATAATAAAAAAAGAATATCATGAAACATATTGATATAAGACAGATAAATGGAAATTCACATTAAATAGAACTCCTAAAGCCAATAGTTAGCAATAATCTGTGTAAAATGAGTGTAACCCCATAGACTTTATTGAAAATTCAGTCTATTACTTGGCACTAAATACTATAGACAAATAGAGAAATCATAAAATAGCTATTAGAATAAAACTTAACAACCACTAAACTAATTTTATCTCCAATATGCTTATGCTTTCATACTAACCCTCTGCATATATATATGCAATTACTCCTATGTTAATCTACAATCGCTCCTATGTTAATTACTAAAACAATAAACCAAGGGCGATAAAATTACTAACCCTAACCATATTTTTTATCGAAAGAAAGAAGATTTAACTAAAATTGATCCTATGTTAATGGGTATAATGCCAAAGATGCATAGAGATAACTACAAACAATAGACGAGGGCAAAAAAAATTACTGACCCTAACCATATTTTTTTGATGAAAGAAAGAAAATTTAACTGCAATTTCTCCACCCGTAAAGAGTGATAATCTCTTTGAAGTCTCCAAAATGGGTATAACTCCAAAGATAGAAACATATAACAAGAATAAATTAACAATAAATTAATCATCTATGCAAAACACCCATGTAAAATGACTTACAAATTCTGGAGAAAAATAATTTTTCAATCTACTTATCATGACATAGACCTTACCTCTTGAACAAAGAATGTTCCTAAATGTTGCTCATTGGTCAATAAGGATTGGGAAAAAATTATGAATTTTCCTTCAAATATATTAGGAAACAAAAATATCATGAATAAAATATGCAGAATAGAATAGGAAAACTGCGATAATCAATAGTTTGTTATGAGCAACTAGAAAAAATAATATCATGAAGAACATTTTGTTACAGGGAGCTTCAAACACATGAGAAAAAAATAATATCATGAAACATATTCATACAACACAGATGAACTCAAAGCTACATTAAATACAACTCCTAAAGCCAATAGGTAGCAACAATCTGTGCAAAATAAGTATAACCCCATAGACTTCATTGAAAATTTGAGCTACATCACTTGACACTAAATATTATAGACAAATAGAGAAATTGTAAAAGAGTTATTAGAATAACATTGAATAACCAAAAGTCATGATGGAGCAACATGTGGGTGTGGGTGAGAGAAGTTTTGATTTGAAACTCTCTGTGTCTGAAGGTGATGAGGACTCAGATTCAAAAGATGACGATGATGAAGGCTTGCAAGAGGCGGATGGCTAGCTAGTGGAGTTCTTTCCTTTGCTGGCAGACTGTGTTTTGAGCCCATTCCTCTTCATTGCTAATGCTAAGGAAGACAGTGGTGTTGAGGTTTTTGGAGGCACTTGGGTGGCTGAGAGGCCTCTTTTTTTCTCCCTTCTTGCCTTGGATGGGGATGTTGGTTTGGGTGGTTGTTGTGCCACATTTTCTTTTGCTCCTCCTATGGGGCTATGTGATGTTTCTAATGGAGCTTGGCTTCTGGCATCCCCATCTTTTCTTTGGCTGCCTACTTGGTAGTGGGTGTGCTTAGGTTTTTCTGAGGATTTTTGGATGTGGAATGGGGTTTTTTTTTTCCTATTTGGTGCAATAGGAAGGATTGGTGGTTTTTCTTGTTGGTCTGTTCTACTTCTGGATTCTTCTTGGTTGTCCTTTGCTTATGTCTTCCATTTTTTGGGTGGCTCTATTATGGAGGTTTTTGGTCTTGGAGTGTTTTGGGTTATTTATGTTCCCTTTGTGGAGTGGTGGTGTTTCCCTTTGGTTGATTGTTGGGAGTTTAGGATCATATTTGGCTCTAACTGGCATGTTGGGTTTGCTTGGTGTTCTTTCATGCTGGCCTTTCTCATGACTTTCATCCTATTTGGGATCTCCTATTCCTCTCGGGGGTTGGGTGTTCTTATTCATTCTAAGATTGGGACTATTCCTTTGGTGGTCCTTTTGCCTATGGTTCTCTTTGCTATTGTGCTCTCTATGGCCTTGTTCTCTCTAACTAATTTCCTGGTTTGGCCTTGTTCTCTCTGGTTGAGTGTCTTTGGACTAGCTTTGTTGAGGATGTTGTTTTTCCTCTTTCCCCCTAGGTGGCTAATGTTGGGGTCTATGGTCTTCTCTTGGGCTGAGTTGCTTCATGGTTGTATTTTTTTGGCTTAGTTGTTTTGGTCTTTTGTGAATGTTCAGAAGTGGTTGAGCGATTGGATTGATACTAGGGTTTTTTCTATGGAAACCTAGATAAGTTCTTATGTGAATATTATTAAGGTGGACCTATGGTTATTTGAGACTTTTCTCCTTGTCCATAGTTTATTTCTTGTGTAATTTATTATTTCTTGTGTAATTTATTTTGAAGGATGCTATGGTTGTGTGCTCAACTATTGTGTTAGCTTTCTCCTCTGGTCCTATGGAGTTGGACCTCCCTCAACTATTCTTATTAAGGTGGAAATTTCTCCTATGGAGGTGGAGGTGGAGGGTGTTGGCGATTTATGGTTGTAGTGGTCTTGCTACTTGTGGCATCCTCTCCAATAAAGGAGATCTCATTCCTTTAGAAGTGGTTTTAGAGTTGGTTTCATGTTCCCAGAGTGCTTCAAAGGAGGTGTTGCTACTGGAGTTGTCTATGGAGGATTTGGATTCTTTGGATTTTCATGTTTTGCTACAAGTTGGGTGGTTTTCTAAGTTTCTCTCTATGTCCCAATAGGCTGAGCTAATTAGGGGTTTGATGGTGTCCCACACCACCAATCTAGTTATCTTTCTTGGCTTTATGGTGTCTTCCATGAGTGGATGTTTTACTGATGCCTGGTAGATGCAGAAGGTTTTTTTGTATCTCTAAGGGTTTTTGGTCCTATAGACATGAAAAATTGGCATAATGCATTTGATTAGGTCATATTCATCCATTCATCAAATAAATCAAGTTTATTTATCAATCTCCTAAAGTCATCAATTTAAATTAAATAAATCAACTTGATCCTAACATCACCCTCCTTGATTAAATAAATCAAACCTTTTATTTAATTAAGTCTAAAATCACCTTTCATCCCCTTTTAATTTAAATAAATCAAAATATTCAAGTCAAATGGGTCAAATCATCTAATCATCATTAATTTAATCTAATCCTAATTATCCTAACCTAACCACCCATCACATCCTCTAGCTTTTCCCGCTTGCACCAATAAATCATTTTAATTCATTTATAAAATCAACATTTTCCATCAACATGGCATCTTCGAGGAATATTCCCTCAAGTTTGAATTCAAAAGCAAGTGGACATGTACATCAAACAAAGCATTTATGAGCTCTAACCTGGCTCTTGCATGTCCCTTACACAAGTCAAACTCAACATTTACTCTCAAATTCAAATTTGAAATCTCCCTCTCTTTGGCATATTGACCAAAATGTGCTCATCCTCAAGCCTATCACAAGTTGACAAGTGGCCTCTTTTCATTGGCTTGTTTTTAGTCCCACATCCTCCATGTTTGGCATTATTTTATCCCTTTTGGCCATAAATAGAGGTCTCCTCTATTGTTCAAATCCTCCACAATCTCAAGCACAAATGCACTATTGTCATTTGAATCCATATCATCTTAGCATTCCATATCATTCTTCATACCATCTTCAAAGCATTTTATCATTTAGCTTGTCTTAGCAAGGATTGGGAAAGGGCTTCTTTCCATAGAAGCACCAATCCAATATGAGATGATTTACTTTATGTTTTATTGTATTCTTTCAACTAGTTCATCTAATCCTTTGTTGTTTTGATTGCATCATGAAGCATGTTGATTTATTTCATATGGATTCTTGATAATTTGCTATGTTTTAAAGTTCTAATTATGCTAATGTATGTGTGTTAGTTTTAGCCATTTGCCGATTTTCACCATCCACATAATGGTGCTAGAAGGAGGGCAGATCTTGTAGGGAAACATGTTTTGGATTGCAGGTTATTTGCAATGAGATATATGTTGTAAACAGGTTGTCCCTCCAAGTGGACTGTTCGCATTGGAGCAATCAATATTTACATTCCAATTCTTGATTTATCACTTTAGTGCATTGCTTTATATCATTACGAATGATATTGTGGTTCAAAATGATCTGTTTCTCTTGATATTGATGTTATGGCTTGACTTAATCACTTTCACATTTGAGTATTGACAGACGTTATAAAATCAGTATAAAATGCCAAACATAGAAATCTGTTAAGTTTCTTTATTGCATTTTCTTTTTCTTCTATCAACTAAATTTCAATACGTTCAACATTAATCAAAACTTGAATACAAATAAAATATACGTAGTTTTTTTTATGACTAAGATGGTATTTACTCAAAACATCATACAGTTTGGTACTTTGTTGAGGTATTTGAAATTATTGGATTTTGTTTTACTATTATCATTCTGATTTAAGGGATGTAATCATTTGAAAAGTTAGCATTGATTGATGGGCCATGAGCTTTTGAAAGTCTGTGGACATCGATTGAACATTGATTTGAATGGTGGGTTTGGGGTAGCCTTTTGGTTTGCATTTACATTTACAGAAGTTAACATTTTAGTTTTCTATGTCGAAATGCCCTTTTAGGATAGCTCAAGGAGATCTCAAAGTCTGACAGGTACCTCTATGCCTTCACACATTAGCCTTTATATTTCATGTCTACATATTCCCATTGCCCAAGTTAAAATCACAAACCTCTTGCTTACTCTTCACTTTTACGATGAAATGGCATCTGTAGCACGGGGACTTTGTGCTTTGCTGCAACTTTCATATTGTGGATAATTGAGAAAGTAATGCCCCATCGTTGAATATTACACAAGCTCCACATCTTTCCCAGCTCATTTCTCTACAATACTCAATCTACCTATCATAAATGATGCCCATATTCCCAAAAATAAGAATTACAAGAGGACGCAGTGTGATTATTATAGTCTGATACATTAAAAGAGGAAGATATTTAAGGCACGTATCATATCTGTAAGCTTTTTTCAAAATGTAAATGCCTTGTCTAGTCTTCTCAAAGTTTTCTACTGCATTAACACATTCTAATGGGTTGGCAATGATTGATGATCCATGGTCCATAATGCACGTAAAGAACTGAGTGATGGCATGCAAGAGGCAAACAGGTCCCAGCCGCGCCTGCCAGAGAATCGAGGGCCTAGCATTGAGATACATAGGACCCATTGTACACGTAGGTTAGAATCATGGCCCCTCTATATATGCTTGTTTGTCTCACCTCGAGCGACATCATTTACCTCTTCTATCAACTCCAGTAAGTACTAAAGTAAGATATTTTGAATTCTTCATTAGCGGCAAAGGAAAAAGAATTTTATGCCAACTTGAATTCAACCAGCGCTTTGTGGGTTGCCTATGACAGTAATTAAAAGGCAGAGGACTTGTCATGCCTCACAAGGGTAAATTCAGCACCACTATTATTTTGCATAAATATTATCCTACACTGCCCCTACGAATGCACATCACACTTTCCCGATGGATTTGGTAGTTTAATACATTGAAGATCAAATGTTTTGAACTCAATCTGCATGACTATTCATTGTAGTTGGCATAAAGAACCAATGGTCATTGCATCAAAATCAAATCTTATTTTTCTACAAAATCTTTTCCTAGCTATATTAAATTGTTTTTTATTTATTTATGCTAAAGGCTTTGATATTGAGAAATGGCTTTCGAAGGCAGGATTCTTATTAATGCTGCTTTTCTTTAATTCACAATCATTAGTCTTTTCTATTTAAAATCATTTTATTGTTTAAATTTAATGCTTAAAATGATAATTTGATTCTTACAAGATTATCTTTTCTTGATAGGTGTAAGAAAAATCGAGGAGGAGTATTTTGTTTGCACATGAAACTTGCAACATTAAAACATTGGAGGCAATCTTTGAAGACTTTTGGAGTTGAAGAAAATCAAGCACTTAACTTGAACTTGAAAAAAGCATTTTTAAATGCTTAGGGCTTTCATTCTAGCTTTTATTTTCAATTTTAGGCCAATTAGATCAATTTGAGGTTTATAGTCAATCATTGATTTGATTTCTTCAGAATTGGCTAAAATTGAACATACAAACATACTAGACACTACTTTTTGGGGATAAAATTGAACAAGCAATCTCACACTCAAGTTTGGTGCTTAAAACGAATTCATCATTGCTTTGAGGCTTAAAATGAACTTGGTTTTTTTGTGTTTCATAATCTCTTATTCAAAGTAATCTCATCTAAAAAGGCTTATACACTTCTCTCGCACTTCACGGTGATCTTGAGAACCAAAAGCCTTTTTTATGACATTAAGTTGCATAAAATATTTCCTCCACACTTTGATTTGGGTTTAAAATTGAACAACATCTTGTGTGAGTGTGAGTGGGGACATTATTGTGTATATTCTCTCTTTATTTCCAACAAAGATTGATCAAGTTACGAATATTGTTCTTTATTCACTTTTGTTTATCGTAGAGGGAATGCCTTGGGGAAAAATTACTCACCCAAGGGAACTACTCAACCAGTAACACTATAAAGCAAAGAGTATTTCCAACCGGGATATAAATGTGGGTATTGGAGTAAACGCCAATATCATGTGGTTGATTCCAATGAGATGGATCCGAAAGGGGACTCTCGCCATATGGGTCAATCTCCATGAACGGAAAGTCCGAAATAAAACCCTTGTTTGTAATGGCCTATTAACTCATTCATCAAGTTTATCGAAGTGTTGCATTGGAACTTAGATTCCAAAAAGTTACTTGCCATGTCCGATCTTGGTTAAAATATCGAGGTTAAGACTTCATTCTTAACATACTTTTATATTTTTTCCTTGATTACATGTAAAATCATCTCTTCTACTATGAAGGGCATGAGGCAAGCCGACTAAGAAAAACGTACCAATTGAGCTAGGGTGTTATATTGCTTGTGAGTCAGTTTGAAAACACAGTGCTTTGATCAAAAACATTGGAAAACCAACATTCAACATGAGCTTCAAATCTCAAACCATTTAGGAGAAGCAAATATCCTTGAAAAAATTCACATGTTATTGCTTTCCCTTGAGATTCGTATCCTTAGAGGCTTCTAAGAATTTGGATTTCATCTCAATTTTCTCCTACTAAGGTCAACAATAGGTAACTGGGTATGTGCAGGATCATGGTATGCCAAAAAGTGGCAATATTTGTAGGGTATGTGGCTGACGACTTTTTTTTCACCCAAAATTAATGAAACGAAAAGGGTTTTAGAGGAGATTCTTAGCTTTCCAAAAATATAAATTATGATTTAATTTGAATTTAATAAATAATTATTATTCATTTTCTATTAGAATTATGACTAATGTCCCGATCGATAAGCTAAGTGAAAACATTTATAACTTTCAAACGTGACATATTTTGAACCAAAACATGTGTCACATTCTATGCTTCACATACTATAGAGAAAAAAAAAAATTTCATGAATTTTGACCAAGTTAAGGTGGTTAGACAGGGAGTTTTTATATTTTCTAAAAGTTGTAATAAAAAATTCATAATTAATTATTTACTTGGAAAAATTACAAAAAATATGCATCACATCGGGACATGAGTCCTCTACTTATATATAAATCTTACAAAAAATATTATCATTTTATTATGGTTAGGGTGGTTAGACAGACACCTACTTATTTTTTCCCTGAAATTTAAGTACTCATCGCATTGAAATTTCAAATTTTCACCAAATAGATTTTATTTATTTTTAAATAAACCTAGTATTTTAGAAACTACATTCAATTTTCTACAAATTATATTCTTACATATTTTTGAAATAATATAGATAACTTATTCAAATATTTACGCCAAGCTGCCTAACACTCCATTTTTCTGAATTTTTGCCACTTAAGGGCCTGTTTGGCATACCATGATCCTCAAGACATGCCCAACTCTTGCCTCAAATTTTCTTGGCTTCCACATAATACACTTTGCGGGATAAGGGGAAAGTTGAGACATTAGACATCTAGATTCAAAATCTAACCAAGAGTGTGTTTGTGGTAAAAAAAAATCCATTAAGCAAAGATTAAATCAATTGGACCCTACACATGTGCTTGGCATCTTTTGGTCATATGGTTTTCATGCAAACATTGGTCTTTTGATTTTGAATTACTCTTAGAGAAAGGCACGTTCTTCACTATCTTGGTCTCGGAAACAAGTCCTTCCTAGGTTCATTTAGGATCAAATCAAACACTTCATTCATTCAAACATTTATCATCTTCATCCCATAAACAACTTTACAACATTGGAAACATCATTCTAGACTTGGGTAGATCATCAAAATCAAAATCACCTTGTTTAGTTAGGTGTATGGGAATGCATCCTTTCTTATACATTTAATTGAATTAGCAATCCTTTGAAAAAGTTCATCCTAAAATCACATCTAACATCTTACATTTTACAAGTTCATTATCCAAATCAAACAATCAAAATCAAACCCTAAGTCTAGCATTAATCCAAAGTCCCTAAATGTTCAACACTCATATTATTCACCCCCTTTCATCCTTCATTGGTCCTAAGAACCTTAGAGGTCACTTTTGCAACAAGGTCAAAACGCAAGAGGAACATGGAATATAAACTTGATCCATACATCATGAGTAATCCAAGTCAACTAAGCTATCAAAGCCTTACAACACCAATTGATTATCAACACTCACATCTATACAAACCGTACATAGGATCATTACCTTTGACAAATGTCAATAGTACAACAAATGTGAGTATGCCCAAATCAAAGTTTGGGACACCTTTCCCAATGGTAGATTTAAATCTAAGTCCAAACCTAAAAATCCACCAACTGAATAATCAAACCCTGAGCCTTCAAACGAACAATGTCCTCCCACCAAATCCCTACATGCCAAATGAGAATGTACCAAGTACAAGTTTTTCAAACATGAATTTGGAAAACTTTGGGATAAATATGTTTGCAAATCATACAAATGTTGTTCAAAGTCCAAACAAGATGTTAATAACTCCATGTATTAATCCAAGTCAAGGTAACACCATGCAAAATCAAAGTTACCTAAATCAAGGCAATGTGATTCCCAACATCAACAATGTTCAATTTCAACCTATCATGCCAAATATGAACATTATACCAAATCAGAAAATTTTCCAAAATCAATTTGTACATGATCCCATTCAAAAAACACAAGTATGCATCCCAAATTTGCTTGAACAAAAACCAATTCAACTATATCAAGGGAGTCAAGATCAAAATCAAAATCAAATTTGGTGAGATCAAATTGCTACACTTACCAAAATGGTTGAGTCATTGCGCCAAGAGACATCTCCACCACCATTACCCATATAAACATCATTCCTTGGTTTAGGGCTTCCCCCTTTACCTAGCACCAATCACTCCATCCAAATCAATCCACGTTACACCAATCAAGCCATCACATCAAATCCTTTGAAAATACTATCGACATCGCACCAACAGATGGCATCTAATCAGATGACAACATCAAACCTGACAAATCAAAATATGGTCCCCCAAGGACCTATCACCTTGGTCATTCCAACAACCACTATCACACCCGTCATATCTCAACCCCTCACTACCATGATCGCACCAAGCGTATTTCAACCATTTATCACTACATCTAGCACAATTCCAAATCCACCACCACTACCACCAAAACCAAATGCAACAAGACAATATAACATTGGGCTAAAAGCTCACCAGGCCTACCAAAATGCCATCCAACAATATCTAGCCACGCAACAAGCAACAAAAGCTCAACAAGTGCAACAAGCTTCTCAAGCTACCCAAGCCTCTCAAGCTGCCCAACAAACACAAGCACAAACACAAAAAATGACAACCTTTGAGAAAAAGGATCAAGATCAATCCATCACTGAGCACCTTGAAGCTATGTCTACTTCATCAAATGATCAAATCAACGTATATCAAGAGTCACTTTTCAATCATGATCAAAATCCACCAACCAACAATGATCCAATTCAAGAAATTTCAACATCATTTGACCCTATGGTTGAAGACATTGGAAATTCCTCCACCACAATTTGATCCACAATCCTCATGCAAAGTCACTCTCTTCAATTGAGATTTGATTTTGTCCATTCCACTCCACAATCTTAGCATTTTCAGCTCCACAACTCCACAAAATCATCCACAAAGCTTATGCAAAGTCACTCTCTTCAATTGAAAACTAATTTTGTCCATCCACTCCATCTCGAGGAATTGCATCATTTAACTTATCTAAAGGGG